>OY979649.1:645000-819790 GCA_963855885.1 Coenonympha glycerion | reverse complement strand
TCAGCTCAGTGTTCTTACCGTCGTAGGTCAGTTTATTTCTAAAAGAAAAAAAATTGTTAACATCTTTCAGACAGAAATTAAAATTGAAGAATAAGACTTTCATACAACGGTCTACGAAATGAATTTTTTTCTTTAAGATTACTATCATATTCCGTACTCAATTAGTCTCAGTCTTTCAATCCATAATGACGATTTGATGAAGAAACAGGTACCAAAATATTTTTAATGGAAATGGCCGATTCCCTAGGTCTACTTTGTTTAAAATTCAGATGACCTTTTCTTAAAAGGACAGGTTCCTCAGATCGTTTTCATAAATCAGCAACATCTAACCCTGAATCCCTCAGTCCACAGCGTGACCGCAACGAAACGGAGAACCCTGGAGTAGCAGCCATAGCCAATCACTATAATATCAGCCAGAAATAATCTGATTCTCGGTGATGTCTGTCTCAAAATATGTCTTAAAATCAGTCCTAATGTTTCAAAAACCTATTCATTGGTATATTCACTTACTTGTTGTCTAGAAGTTTCTGAGATACAAATCTGTTGGTGGTGCTGAAAGAGATCTTGTCATTGTCATTCTTGCCGAAGTTGAGGAACAGCTCCACATCGGCCTTGTAGTCCGGATCCTTGGCGAACAACTTCAGGTCACCTTTGATCACGCGGTCAATCTTTAAAAGAAATAAGAGATTCTTCACATGGAAGTTCAGGGGCCGTACCACCAACTCTTATAGCAATATTATTGTAATATTGTTTTGGCATCTTCATACAATGTCAGTATGAAAATTTTAAAACAATATTACAATAATACTGCTATAAGAGTTGGTGGTACGGCCCCTGGTCTAATCATAACAACCTTGCAGATGTCCACTGTTGGACATTGCCGATTACTGTGATAATCGAAAATAAAATCAGAGGCTGAAATCTAACCGTTTTGAAATGGACCATGAGGTTTCCGTTGCCCTTGCCATCGCTTGAAGTCATCTGGAACTGTCCGTTTGCCGCCACTGCGTCTTTGAGGTTGAACTTCAGCTGGCCGTTGATGTTATCACCAGTGTTGACCTTGAACAGGAAGTTGACGAGTTCTCCCTTGCTGGAGCTGGTGATCGAAGCGTGAGAGGAGTACAGCTTAGCTGTCTCGATGTAACCGATGTCAAATCTGGCGAAGAACAGTAGTTTTAGTAACTTGTTTGTATCTAATCACATGGTAAAAGTGTTTTTAAGAAAAGCAAAATATTTAACCAAAATATTTAACCGTATTATTTCAAAAATTTCGTTAATCGCGAATGTAAAAAATAAGTCTGACTCCGTCTAAAAAGATCTCGTCATTCTAAAAATCATGAAAAAACAGGATTTGAAGAAGTATATCTCGTTCGTAATATAGACTCACAGGTCATTGGTTAATGATTTGGGATACAGGGTAAAAATCAAATCAACTCCTTTTCTGGTCAAGTCTAGGTTGCCAAGTTTTGAGTACCATAAAACTGTCAGGCATGCACGTTTCATAGTTAAGTGTATATTTAATTCACCTTGAAAATTACTTACTTCACGTCTTCATCTTTTTTGGTACCACTGATTTTAAAATGTCCCATTGCACCAACATTGGCATCATTCACCTTCATTTTGTGTAAAACAACACCGGAGAGTTCGTATTTGCCGATATTTCTGATGTCAATGTAGTTCTCGAAGTTGGATTTCTCAGCGGATGCTATGTCGCGTTTGAACAAGCCCTCAATTTCTTGTCTGTCGATTTTGATTCCCCATTTAATTTTGTAGTCACCATCCCTCTTGATTTTAGTGCGTCCTTCAAGTTCGAAGGCCGCTTTCCTGTCCATGTAAACACCGCCGACATCGAGGTCGATCTTTTTAGGGTCGACTTCCAAATCGAATTCCAGTACGAGAGGCAGGGAGTGGATTTCGACTGCAAATAATATAAACCACTATTTGAATGCTGGAGAATTTAGTATTTATGCTGCGTAAAAAAATGTTCCAAATAACATTTCCACTATAACATACGAGTAATCGCTATAATTTGATACCATTTTAAAGAAATATAATATCAGAGTTAATTACACATAACTTAACGTCGTGTTCCCTATTATTACAGATAGATATAAGACACTATTAATTTTCAAAATAACGCTGAAAATTAATTGAAGCTGTCCAAAAAATTTTATCCAGGATACATTTAAAATAGAGATCAAAATTCCTCAATGTCTTGTTGATAAGAAACAATTCATATCTGTAATAATAACTCTGCAATAGTGTTAAGACTGATAAACTTACACTTGTTCTTGGTGATGATGTTGAACTCGTCAGGGGAGACGTAGTGGCGCTTTAAGAGCTGTTTAAACGTGACGCGGTTCTGAGGGTTGCGGCAGTCCTCACTGTAGTACAGGTCAATGTCGTTGTGGTTCACCTGTATTTCAAAAAAAAAATAAATAAAGGATCACAATATAGATTATTCAATAGTCAGAAACGAAAATAAATTAAACAGTAATACCCAGATAGAATCTTACCTCTCCCGCGTTTTCGAAATGACCGTTAACTTTGAAATTGATGTAAGGGTTCAGGGTATTTTGGAAGTCAGCTTTGAAGTCGTGGTTGACCAGGGAGCTTGAGAGAAGGACGCTGTGTTGTCCCCTCATAAGTTTCAGATCCATATCCAGCTTCCTTGGTTCTCGGCTGAAGTGGCCCATCAGGGTCACAGGTTCGTTGCTCTCTGGGAGATTGAACTGAGAAAAAAGAAACTTAATTAAAAAAACTATACTTTTGTTAACGGACACACTTACATACTAAATTTGGAAAGAATCGGAAATGGAAATCGTGTTGGCATGATTCTAGCAGCTTCAAAGTTTATGTGTTTAAATAAAAAACGTGAGTGATATCAAATTTTAGCCCTCTAATTCAAAAATAATCTTCAAACAAATATAAAATTTGCACAAAATTAAAATTTGTGTCGGGTCTTATATAGTATCTACTAGATACCCACTAGAAGATAGAGCAAAATATACGGTAATTTTGAGTCCTTAGATATTATTCGTTGTTGTTATAATAATCCTTACCTTAACACCCGACACAGTGTATTTAACGGCCGCGCCATTCTTTTCCTCTACAATTTGTCCATCCACATTGATATTCTTCTTTGGACTGCTGGGCACTTGGTACTCCAGAACAGGTCTGAAGACACGGCGTCTGTCATTGCCATCGATGTTTAAACCAATCCGGCCGTAATACGAAGCTTCGTCCATCTTGGCCTTCATGATGAGCGCGTATTCGTTAGATTTGGTGAAGACGGAGAATTGGCCGTACAAAACTTTGATGGGTGATTCCAAACTCAGTTTTACGGTTCTCTCATCCTGGTTGTTTATCAGGTCTGCTGTGATTTGGGTTCGACGGTTTTTGGATCCTGGAATAAAATTGTTTAAAAGTTTAGTATTGCAGTAATATGGTGCCAAAAGGAGTATTGCTCTCGTCTTGCTGCCTATCCAAGATATTTAGGTACGTTATTCTGTAGTTCGTCATCATCAATTTCATCTTCAGCCTGTTGATGTACCATGTCTGGGATAATGGTTTTCTCTTCAAAATTAACTTTCTGCACTACTATAATTTGGAGATGTTCTTATGAAACAAAAATAAATCTGCATCAACTTACCTTCAGCATCAAACAATAGCTCGATACCGTATCTTCCAGCGGGATCAGCGCGTACGACTCCCTTGAGGTGATATCCTCTAAGGTCATTCTTCTCCAAAACCAGATTCACCTTCGTTGATCCCACCAGTGGGTAGCGTGCCAAGTAATTGGAAATTGAGTTTTGTGATTTCGGACCTGAAATAATTAGGATATTTTACAAAACGCATTCCTATTTCTACTTCGCTTTTAATGTCCCAATGCAGAAGACCTAGGCTCTTCTCTTGGTAAAAAATTAAAGGTAAGTTAATTAAGGATATGTTACCATTGAAGCATCTTTTGCATGCTTAAGGCAATAAATGTTTCAAGTGCAATGCAGAATTAGGATACCAGTATGCCCATTTTTTTGATACCATCATTTTGCCATAAATGAGCCTGCAGTCAATTCTTTTTGGTTTATTTTAGCCTACTGCCTTTACTGCGTATTTTTATATTCCAGTACTTTCAAGAATATTGAGCCATTCAGGCTTCAAATAATACTAACAGAGAAATGCCTACATTATAGTATTAACTCTTACCCGAAAACGAGAACGGCAACGACAGTTTTCCGCACAGAGTCAATCCCAAAACTTGAGACAGCTGGTCGAAACAACCCGAGTACTCATTCTTCTCATTTGCCGGAGTTACCGGCGTCTGTTTCTCCAACTGGCCAGTTTCAGCAGTGAAGAACACCATGTCACTCGACGCCGTCAGGATTTCTTGCTTATCAAGAGGAAGTCCCCATTGCAGGTCGAGTCCTCTACCGTTTTCAATGACCTTCGCAACCACGTGACTCCCAGTTGATGAATGCAGGTTGGTGATCACTTTAAGACCAGTGGAGACCGCTCCAGCGTCAATGAGCATGATCAGAGAGATTTCTACATCAGTGCTTGGGATCAACTTGATGTCGATTTTGGCGGATTCAGGAGTCTTCAGGCATTGGCGGATGTCGAATGAGGAGGAGACGTCTACGCGACCGGTAGCTGCTCCAACTGCGTCTAATTTGAGTGGGAGACCAGTTGAAGTAGGGTATGCCAACTCAGCGTCTAAGAAGAGAAGGTGGCTACGAAGTTCTTGCTGTAAAAGAAACCATGCAATTGATTAACGAGTCATAACTGGAAATGGATGGTAAAAGCACGTAGTGAATGAATATTAATGTTGTGAAATTTTGTAGACGTTAAGACTTTGAATATATTTTTATACTCTACTAATAAGTTGTCAAGAGATAAATTGCGGAAAGATAAAAAATTTGACTCTCAACGTTAGTTTTTCCACTTACGTTTCTGAATTCTGATTTTAACCCTCATGAATATTATGCTTTCGAGATCCTAAATTCATGAGTTGGATAAGAAGAATAAAAAAAAATTGCAATTAAGAAAATGACGATGAATAAAAGCTTCTAATGATTGAAATCTGTATCATATAAGTTATTGTTGCAATTGTTATTTTTATTTACCTGGAAATGCTTCATCTTATTCATGCCTTCGTTCAACATCTTCAAGGACTCATCAAGGAAGCCGTTAGCATCAAATCCCTTGCCATCACCAAGTGACAGGAAGACGGCGTCAGTTCCGAAGAGTTTGACGTACAAGTCCAGATCCAACTCATTGTTGTAGGGTGCTGACTCGGCTTTCACCTTAAAACAAAAATAATTAATAGAAAAAATAAAAATCTCAATTTTTTCTAAACGACACTTAACGATGCTTATCGGAGTTGCTTTTAAGATGATTACGTTTAACAGTCAAAACAAGTACGAAATAAAAACTGAAATAACAGAGAGTTACAGATGGAGATTATTATCTTACCTGTCTATCAAAGTTGTCGACCTCGCTTTTAATGGAGCGGCGTCCCCTAACGCTCTTCTCTGCTTTACGGGCAGATTCATCCACTTTGCTCTTCAGCTCGTCGAAAATCTCTTGCGGTTCCTTGGTACGGAACAGTCCTTTCGGGCCGAGGAAGTGCTCGATCACACGGTCCAGGTTACCTTGGCGACCTCCAACCTAACAGAATAAACGTCATGTCAAATAATTAGTTGAGAGCGCCCAATAAATTAAGTATTGGTAGCCTAGACCGAGATATGTGCGATGAATTTCCTGATAGAAACTGAGCTAATAATGCGGAGCTTTCATCAGCATTCTCGGTTCTCAGAATAGATTTTATTGAAATCGATAGGATATTCATAGCATCACAAAATCTTGCAGGAGGTATCTGGGCTCGGAACTCCTTCGTATTCAAGTTTGGCCCAGGGAAATCCCCATTTAATTTTTTTATCCCTCGTTAAGTTTCCCTTTTTTTCGGAAAGCTTTTAATTTCTTTAATTGTTTGGTCACTTTTGTGCCACAGTTAGTAGAAATTTTAGAAAGTTTATCTTGTTGCTGAAATGTTCTTTTACACCTAAGTGATATCAGAAAAGTGGTAGAGATTTACCTCAAGAATATTGACGTTGTGTCCAAACACTTCGGCGGTGAGGTTGAGGCTGACGGACCTCGGCAGGAAGGAGTCCTGGGAGTAAATGACCGACTGCTCAACATTGCCCCCAATTCCTAGAGCGTCCACGTTGTAACTCATCTCGCGGTAGAAAGAGTACTTCCTGAAATTAAAAATTTACTTTAGTGTATGATGTACTTGATGGTGATCAAAAATATATTAAAACAAACTTGGACCGAGTCATAATTTCTCCCTCAGTTAATCGTGAATCAAGGGCAAAGATGGCTCGCTTAATTTAATTGACGGATGATTTATTCAATAATCACTCTTTTAGAATGTTCGTAGACTATTATAATGATCACTATTTAGCGTAGTCATCGGAAATTTAGTTTCAAAATATGCTTTAACCCATATATGCCCACAACTATTTTTTATTTGGTTCCTTATATGCCCCGTGATTCGAAAATGAAACAAAAATATAGCATTCAAGGTCATCAATCATCATCATTTTTCTCCTAAAATGCATCCTACTGCGCTCTATATCAAGTATAAGGTACAGTCTTCTAATTAAGAATGATTTTTTTGGCTATCTCAAACTATTTGCTAAATATTGAATCAGTGCAAGTTGTGACTTTATTTAAGCGTGCAAAAATCATGACGTCTCTCCCAAAAAAGTAAGTAATTATCCAAATTAACTAAAATTTGCAGGATTTTTGTATTTAATAATAAAGTAAGATAAGTGCAGAGTATATTTATGTTATTGTTACGAATCAAATATAGTATTTAGATACCTAAAATATGAATAACTAAACAGTGTTTCGAAAACGATACATTGGGCAAATATACAACATGTATTTAGTAAATATGTTTTTTCATTTCAGATGAAGCAGGCCTTTGACGACCACTAAAATAGTTGATATTGTTAATGATTTAGATTCGGAGGATGAAGCGACAGGCTTTGATAAATATATTGACCCCCTCCCTGCCCGCTCAGATTCTGGCGATGAGACAAATGTAAGTTTTGAAAATTTATCGGGACGACACTTATTGGCACCTGTGGATCTGGTACTTTGTGGTGTTAATTACGATGATGCCAGTGACTTCCACGAAGACGCTGTGCGTCCGCTTTCAGAGTACCAAGCAAGACAAGATCAAACATCGCATATGCCTTCGTCGAGTCGGCCACGACGGCCACCAACCCGTAAGTGGGTAAAACGAGATTTACCTATAGTGGATAAAGAGTGGATTGCTCCCCCTCCAAGATGAGTAGTGACCATATTATCAGATGCGTGGGACCCAATCGATTTCTACGAATCATTTTTTAGTCAAAGTGAAAGTTCACATAGTTTACTCTTTACTCCAAAAGTACGGCATTGATAAGTGGCGGTCCTTCTAAAAGAGTTTTGAGCTCTGTTCCTCCTTCAGAGCAAAAATGTAATGCCACTTGACCAGCAGATCACCAAATCGACTCCGTTGTGCTTACTGCAAAAGCTTGACGCTCACTTCGTGCCAAAAGTGTCAGGTAAATTTAGGAATAGAATGCATTTTATTGCATTCTATTCCTAAATTTTAAGTATTTAATTATATTTGACGTTGGCAGAACTTTCCAATTGTGTTTCTGTCGTGTGCTACTTGATTATCCAGAGGTTGGATTTTTTTTGTCATGTAATACATTATCTAAAAATAAATAAATACAAAAATACCATTTTTTATTTACTCACAGTATATGTACCGGTAAGTGCCCAATGTTTCGTTTTCGAACAATTAAAAAAAAGGTACTTATCTATTACTGATCTTTATTAAATTAGTTATTCCATTAATAACCACCTATTAGCACAAACATATCCAAAATTTACAAAAATCGGAAGTCCAAAATAGTTCTGGGCATAAAGGGGTCTTGTTCGTTTTCGAATCAAGGGGCAAATATGGGTTAATCGAATAACTCGGTAGTTTTCCATACCACAATGCTATTTCCAGCCAAGAGCCATTAAAGATTTTTTTGTGCTCTTTGAGGTACAGAATTGGCATAGCGTGTAAATTTTAGCACAAATTACCTGTCATCAATGTTGTACTTGTTCGGGATACCGATGAGGCCGTAGTGCTGCCTCGCGTGCTGTTTGTCAGGGTTAGCAGATGCGCGGATTGCGCGTAGAGATGTTGAGATGAATCTCGCCACTGTGTTGATAAACAAAAAATCAAAAAAATTAATATGTTTCTTAATGACAGCCTTTATGTCTATATAAAGGGGTTTTGTCCCTTTAAAAATGAAAACCTGAGATCGATTAGGTACGTTGTGGACTTCAATCTTCATGTATGAATCATTTATCATGATATATAAGAAGCATAGAAATAAAACTTTAATAAATAAATAAATAAGCAAGTAAAATAAGCTTTACTGATTCTAGAACTCATAAGCTAAAATATTTAGACTGTAATCAATAGAGCTTCGCTTCGAGCAAAGTCTGAGCAGAGTCAAAGCACGTTAGTTCTTGAGTAGTTAATAGTTATTTGGATATTCGTAAACAATTAATTAGTATGGAATATTCTAGAACATCCTCGTACCTTGATGCACAGGTTCGGAATCCAGTAGAGTCTTGATCTCGTTGGCGGATTTCCCGCATGGGCAGTCGATGACGGCGAGGTAGGCCTTGATGCGGATTTCCGAGTCCAGTTGACGGTTCTTCATGATGTCCAAAGACGTTTTCTTTATCTGAAAATTTAAACGTACCTATTTATGTTCCGCAAGTGCAACGGTACACCTAAAGTTTTATGCGGCGTAGTGCAAGCCTGTATAAAATTTCACGCTCCACACACTTGGTTATAGCGCACCCTGTGAGTGCAACATCGGGAATATTACAGACATGCTTAGTTACCTCTCGATTATGTTTTCGATCTTTACATTCGTTTTCATAAAACTTCACTCCTTAACAAGCTCTCGGGAAATTAAATTACACTTGTTATGATTATCTTACCTTAGAAGCACAGGAATCAGCCTGGAACGCCTCAAGGGCGGCCACTCGAACCCTTGCTTTGACGTTGTTGTCATTGGCACAATGCACCAACTTGTCTACCAAGCTGTCTTCAAGATGCCCGATGTTTCTGATGCCCTTCAAAACGGCTACGACCTAGATAAAAGTCAATGAAACTATATTAAAACCAAACGTTTCTTTAGAAATTATTTTAGTAGTTTTGAAGCTTCCCAGCTTATTTTGCACATCAACTATATCATTACATATTACACCAGTCATACAGGGTGATGAACAACTTACATTGTCTTCTTCTAATTTGGTTTTGGGCTTGCAGTTTTGCAGTTTTGAAGCCAACTTCTTGCTGAGTGCCACAATGCCGTCGGTTTTTTCTGAATGGCAGTTGTGGTCGCGGCAAAATGTACCGGCTAACGCTCCGACACCCAAGTATACTCCTTTTGGCAAGTTGGGTAGATCCAGCAGAGTCTGCAGAAGGAAAATGATAATCATTTTTATACACCACATATTTACCAAGACTTTTTCGCAAGATATCACCAAATTACCATTACAGTGGTTAACGTATATACTTTTATCTATTGAAACAGTCGATTTGCATTGTACAATTGGTAAAAAGAATTGCAGTTACTAGACTAGCTTATGCTATGGACAACCCAATATCTCCCATGGCCCAAAAATTACCAAATTAAGAGCAAATTTGGTACTGGCTCCTGGTGTTTAACTAAGTTCCTGGGCTCCTTGAAGAAAGCGCCCCTGAAAGATTCTTTCCACTTGCTCTTTTTCCCCGTATACTCAATTGAGCTAGTGTCGAAAATAAAAGAAAAACAAAATGCATCAGTTCTACAAGACAAAATTCTGGAATTCTGGGGAAAGTAAATTTTAAATAACTCACAGCAGCTGACTTGATAGCATCGCTGGTGACATGTTTGGCATTTCCCAGCGACAGGAAGACCACTTTCTCTTCAATATCATTAAGTTGTTTGTTTTTCAGGATTTGGATGGACGCCTCGATGCTTTCGCCGGTGCCCGCGCGCAGGAGAGCGTCCAAGAAGACACGCCTGAATAATTAAGTGGAATTAGGACATGGATTATGATATCTAGCCAGCAAACATGCAGCTGCTTAGATGAGATTACGTTAGAGTGTGTAAAACAATGTTTAACTTTGTTATTTGAGCCTGACAAAAGAAAGACTGTGGAATATGATATCAAAGGCTTACTTGTCCAAATTGTTTCCTTTGACCTGACCCCAAACCTTCAGCAGATCTTCCTTATTGGCTGTTCGGAAAATCTGTAAAAATAACGGATTTATAAATTCTTTGACAAAGAATCTTGGAAGATCAATGCAAAAAACTGAAAATGATCTTTACATTATTCAGCTGATTTATTCTTACCCTGACAAGTTGAGCGAAAGTTCCCGCGGATTTGGAGCTGGCTTCAGTACCGAGGGTCTTGCAGGTCTCCTTCAGAGAGCTCAAGACATTCTGCGCGTTGCTGTGGCTGGCCGAACCGTCGTGGGGGTTCTCAAAGATAATGGTGCGGGGAACCGTGCATTGACCTAGGTAATAAAGAAAGTTTATGATCATCACTATGAACCGTCTCTTATAGGGAAGGTCGCTATCACGCTCAAATAAGAGGTTGTTTGTCATGTTTGAGGAGGCGAAGTACATTAGTAAGAGGATCTATCCGCAAATTTCATGAGAATTACGTTTAAACGATTAAAATATGCATACCAAAACGCAGCTACGTACACAAAGTCTTCCAACAAACAAATCAAAAAATCAAAATCATGAACAGGCGAGAACGTAGAGAAAGTGTTGGCAGATTTGTGTGGCAATAGGAAGAGGAAAGAAGGGTAGTTGCACTGATTAAAGCTTCTGACATAATTAATCAGAAATCTATAGTAATGTCAGAACAACCATCATGTTCCATCGCAAAACTCTTACCTCCTGCTACGTTTCCTTTAGTAGTGCCACTGAGGGACAGTTTGGTGTTGACCTCAGCCCTCGCACCATTCTCACCCACGGAGAAGGGTCTGTACAGGTATTGCTCCACCGCTGCCACCTTCTCGGGTACTCCATTGTTGACTTTGGACTCTACATTCAGGATCGATTGCAGGAGTTGGGTGTTTTTAATTTCCTGTATATTAAAACAAATTTTATTAGAATTTCAAATGCAGATTTTTTATTCAGTTGTGATGATAACTGACTGCTACATAAGGGCATACATAAAAATAAGGTAATAAAAAGACAACGTGGCTCCGCTTTCATTTGCTCAGAGTCATGGCTGTGGTGGTAGTTACCATGACGAATCATATGCCCAATTAAAGAACATACCATGTCTACGTAGAACATAGGCTGCTCGTAACCTTCTGTCACTTAAATTGCTAATTCATTTAAATTGTACACACTACATGTGTGTGTACTTTCTTTCTTCTTTCTTCTTTCAGGACCTTTCTCATTCTTGAAATCTTCCTCTGTTTTGCATGGGGGCTCTGACATGGTTCCTTGCTGGATCATTCGAGTCCGCTCAAATCCCAAAGAGTCCGAAGTCTTCCAGAAGCCAAAAAGTCCGTGTAGGTTATCTGGGGCTTTCAGGAGTGAATCAGTATACTTGTATTGTAAGAAAAGACTCACAGCAGTAGGGTTGTACACAGCAGTGATCAGTTCACTCCTGGTCTGTTCCCGGTGGGCACATCTGCTGAGATCACGGGTCCTGTGGATCAGCACAGCACCGCCCTCTTGCGACGACGACACCTCAGTGGGACAAGCGCCGAAGACGTCAGTCTGTGAAAAAAAAATGAAAGTTATTGCATCGACATAAATTATTCAAGATATTTCAAAATTATCGGGTTCGGCGGGATTCCGAGAAGGCGAAATTCCTGCAATTTGCGGTTTAATACTGATTGTTACCTGAGTGGAAGGCTTCTGTTCCGTTTGCAGCAGTGATATGATCGCCCGCTTCACGTTGAGGGAAGCCCTGGTGTCACCATCTTCTGCACAGATCTCTGGACCGGCTCGGCCGTCTTCCAGGTTGAACCTCACTGCCTTGTCAATACCTTTGGGAGGCGAGTATTTCTGTGGAGAATAGGAATAAAGTTAAATTGGATATAAGGTCTTGAATATCTCAAGAGAAAAATTTACTTTCACGTTGACAAAACAAACTTAATGTCCACCATGTTGGTCCACCATGGTTAAGTGCGGAACGAGAGCTTGGAATATATTTGTTAATTTGTGAAGAAACCCTCTCCGTCACGATATTTTCTTTTCCACAAGCGCACATACGATTTCGAAAAGTCAAAAGTGTCTGCACAGTACCCCTTGATGAGATGCAGAGGTCAAAAGTCTAAACCCATGTGCTATCACTGCGTCTTAAAAAGAAACGCGAGGAAAAAATAACTAAATTAAATAAGTAATATCTACCTTGCCATCGGGCCCAGAGATGGCCAGCGAGTTGACCTTGAGACCAAGCTCGCAGTTGCCATACGCCGAGACTGCCACTTGGCCGAAGATCTTCACAGTGGTCTCCTGCTTATCAGCTCCCGTCAGGAACACTTTGACAGTTCCCTCCACCGCATAGTTGTATATGTGGCCGTTGAGGAAGGTGGGAGCAGATGACGCTGGTGAGAAAACGTGTTAATTAGTAAGTGTATTTTAATACACGGCAGGAAAAATATGTCTTTGATAAAATTTGATACCGTGGCGTCACCCAGTTAAGGGTTCCATCTGAAAATCGGTGCTTTGTACTCCCTTGCGTAAATGGGGTACAGAGCAACGTGCTGAGTTGGGACCCATTTATGGGTTGTGCCACAAACGAAAAGCGGTATCTGGTGCTTCCGCCACTTGGGCTATAATTGATCTTGGTTACCAGGAGAGGCAGCTAGATGTATTTCGATTTGTAGCAAACAATAATCATTTAGACCTTCAAGTTCTTGTTAAGTTTTAAAAGGAACTTGCAGGTTTCTGGGAATTGAACCCAGTATCTGCCACTTTAAATTTTCAGAGAGTGCGTTAAAGAGTAAAAATTGGTAGACAAAGTTATAACACTTACACCTCTTGCAGGATAAGTCACATGTATCTGAAACAAGCAAAATGTTTTTATAAATAGACAACAAGTATGAATAAATCATAGACTTATTATAAGCCTTGCATAATTGGAATTGCGCTTATCTAGTGACTAGAACCCATTCGTTCTTCTCTGGAAGCTTACCGTCCATTCCATTATAGCTAATCTGCTGGAAACAAAGAAGCTGACTTATCATTTTATGGTCAAAAAACGAGTCTTTTGTCCATAAAATGATAAGTCAGCTTCTTTAACTTCTAAACTATGTATGGAAATTTTCCCCAAAGCATATTCCAAAGTCAGCTTTAAAGAGTTTATCCTTGCATATACTTTTTTAACGGAGTATTGCCGCTGGTCGCTGGTTCCATAATTTGCATGTGCGCGGGATGAAGGATCTGGCGATACCGGGTGGTTTTCTCGTAAATATAGGTGGTAAGGATGGAACATGTTTCTACAACAGAGAGTACACAAAGTAGGCGGCGTATTAGTTGAACCCTGCACAGAACACATCTCCAGTGGGGTTATTACCTACAGGTTTATGTACGATTTTCGAGTTGACTCGCAAACGAACTGAATTCCTCAGCCGCATGTCTGTCCATAGATGGCGCTGGCTGTAAATGTATGGAGGCGTTCGATTCGTTTGTACGAAGCGAGTCGATTCGAAATTCGTACAAAAACTTGTACTATCCCCTCACAACTGTCAACTGAGGTGCCAAAGACAAGTTGTACTCGTACCGCAGATGGCGGCCATTTTGGGTCACCTATGAGTATATAGTATACGCCGGAATTACCGCGTATACTATACAATTCTGTTAGAATTTTGTTTTCCATTAGTATTGAATGCACACCTAGTTTGTTTAGAGGTCTTTAAGATAAGGGCCTGAATCATACTGTTTGCAATCTAATTAACTGAACCGTTAAATGGAACTCCTAATATGTTGTTCATCTTTTATCTGTGTACCTTAACCTTTAAGGGCCTCAATGTAGACTCTTGACACTGTTTACTAATTAGTTTAATTATATTATTCTGCGATAATTATTACTGGAGAGTATTTAGTTGTTAGATAATTCTTGTTATTAAATAAATAATCTCTAATGTTATACTTAATTTTCGTGTAACAAAATTCCTTCAAAATATCTTGCCCATGTTTAATGATTTTTTGTGTATATTCGATGGGTGGTTTTTGTAAAGTTTAAGTTAGTACTTAGGTACTTATCTGCGTTCTCACCAGAGGAGTTAGTACAGGTTTTTTTACGAATTTCGAGTCGACTCGCATCGTACAAAGGAATCGAATACAGTACAGAAAGTAATTTTAAGTATGCCAAATTATATTCCGGATAAGAAAAACAAATTCCTAGTGCCAATGGTTCTTAAACCACTATTTTATTTTCCTAGAATATTTTTGTTTTGGTTCATGAGAAAACTTGATACCAAGGCCATTCTTCTTTTTGGATGCAGATGGTAGATAAAGCTGCAATTCGTCCAAAATTCAATTTTATTTAGACTCTACGATTTCACATCTCCTGAAGATGTCCCGGTGTCGGGACGAAACGTGCGTCGAAGAAACTGTTGGAAAATTGTGTGTAGTGTTTCATGTGGTCAGTGTTCCTGCATATTGTACCATACCGAATCTTTTCAAGTAGTGGATTATATCAAAACAAATTAATTAGTCCTACTATTATTCTTTGATTGAAGACTAAGGTCTTCGAACAGTGCGTGTTGCCAGTAATGACTTACGGATCCGAGACATGGTCGTTTACTATAGGTCTCATAAGAAGGCTAAGAGTCACTCAGCGGGCGATGGAAAGAGCTCGGAGTTTCTCTACGTGATCAAATCAGAAATGAGGAGATTCGTAGACGACGACCCCGCACGGGAAAGCGCAGTGTTGGCAGACCTCCGACCAGATGGACTGACGATATTAAAAGAGTCGCGAGAAGGCGCTGGATACAAATGGTGCAGGACCGTGCGGGCTGGAAATCATTGCAGAAGGCCTATGTCCAGCAGTGGACGTCCGTCGGCTGAAACGAACGAACGAACGAACGAACGAACTATTATTCACTTTACAAAGTTTCACAGAGGTCAAAAGAAAGCTTTCAATCAAATCCTACAAGAGTAATAATCTACCCGTTTACTGGCGCATGATCGATCTCAGGCAGTCAGTCAGTGAGTGCTGTGGACCAATTACCCAATTTGTTTAAACCGCAGGGGGACCCGATTGTCTTTATAGCTTTATTTGGGGCCCGATGAACATGTCATTCGAGTGATATAGGATGTTGTGCTATTTGTTATTGTGTTATTGTAGAATCTTCGCGAAGTCAAAACATTATGGACGAGAGACGACTGAAAGGGCTAAACACCAACACTTTTTGGCTATGTATGGTTAAATATGCAGATAAAACTAAACAACGCTTAATTTTTCAAAAAAGTAAGAAAAAACTTCCATATAATTCTTGGCGCATGTTTTGAAAATCGTCAAATATAATAATATTATTTGTGTTTGTAACGAACACAATATGTTTTTAAAATAGTGTAAAACTGTAAAGTAAACATTCGCAAAGAAAACTTTTGCTTTACAAATTAAATACAGTTTTCGAGTCAACATCTCCTGAGGATGGTGTCAGAGTAAACAATACCTAGAGGAAAATATTAAACAAATACCTAATTAATTTTGTGTTGTTATTTTTTTCCCCAACATTTCCAAGGCTGACTCAAGAAGCTGAAAAAACCCGCGGGAGTTACAATAAATTGCTTTAATTTTTATTTTCAAATAGTGATAACTAAAAACCAATACTCGGCTGAGTTTGTTGTGGACTTCTTTTCAGTTCAGGGCGCGTTAGAGCCCTTGTAAACTTAGTTTTTAAGTCATGAGAGAGTTAATTATAGTTTACTGAATATTCATAGGAGATTCTTATGTTAGGCTCATATGAATTCAACCATTTTTGATTAAAAAAAAAGATGAACTGACAAGAAATATCGGCGCTGATTACCTACTACATTCAATCCATATATAAAAAATATTTTTCAGGTAGCGTAGGTATAAAGTCCGACTATATGAAACTACTTGGTAGTGGTAGTTAATAGGTATTGCTTGTATTCAATTGTGTACGGATGTCATCGTTTAACAGATCGAGCGTTGACTAACAAACTGACAAGAGACGCGATCCTTCCGTGAAATCGTATTGTATCGTGAGAAACATGCTAAGCAAAAACATCTTGGAACGTTACTAATTTATTGTTTTTATGATACGGATAAACTGTTATTTCTATGCTCACTAATGCGTTATTTCAGCAGGTCTACGATCGCCATAAAACCTGGTTATAACTCATTTCACTAACTAGGTAGGTATATGGAATGAAATTGTATTATTATTTATACATTTTATTGACTTTCTATTTCCCAAAATGCAAATTAAAACGAATGTTTAAAGACCTTTCCTTATATTAATATTGAACTTTACACTTAGATAATAAAGTCAATTGACAATTACGTTGTGTTTTTAGCAATTCTTAGAATAAATATGTTATCAATAAATAATAATTTGATTAAAAACTTCACTCATTAATCTGTCTATCTATAATTTTATGTTATTTTGAACTTTAATGGAATAGTCATAGAGAAGTAGGGTTAATCTGCAAATCTACGAAATATGTTAAGTATTTTATAACTGACTGAGTAATGATTGAAAAAAAAATTACGGGTTTCTCATCTCAACCCCTTTTTACGTCTCACTGCTGGGCACGGGTCTCCTCTCAGACTGAGAGGGGTTTGGCCATAGCTCACCACGCTGGCCAAGTGCGGGTTGGCGGGCTTCACACAACATCGAGAACATTTTTGTGAACTCTCAGGCATGCAGGTTTCCTCACGATGTTTTCCTTCACCGCTAAGCAAGTGATATTTAGTTTCCTAAACCGCACATAACTCGGAAAAGTCAGAGGTGCGTGCCCAGGATTCGAACCCGCGACCTCCTTATGAGAGGCAGAGGTCAGAACCACTGAGCTATCACTGCTTCTTAAACAGGTTTAATTATAAATAATTAAAAAAAAAATTCTCAACGTCTGTATATCCGATCATTAAAACCTACAAACTACGTCTCATTCATACATTCATATTTTGCATAATTTTCATCTATTAAAAAAATTACCGCTCACCGTTTCACTACTCTGTACTACCACATACGTTGTATAGTAAGGTCAATGACTGCGTGGCGTAGGTTTGCCGCTAGGCAGTACAGTGTAATGCACACGTGAACATGTACGAATAATATTGCATAAAAATTAAAACGTTGTTAGTTTTAACTATAGAAACTATACACTACCAAAAACATTTTGTTTTGAGCTTGACTGAGATGATCCAGTGATATCCGAAATTTCTTTACTTATCCCTTGTCTACCGTTTTCATTCCGAGAGCTTACTCATTAGTGTATTAAAGTTGTGATAAATGATATTCACAAGTAAATTGATCTCTTGATACAATAAACGGTCTATTACACACAAAGAATTGCTGTTATTTATTTATAAACTGTTTGATAAAAGAGGTCATCGATATTCGCGGGAAGGGTGTTCGAGTTATCGCATAGAATTCACTGTCAAGGAGAATTCATATTAATTCTTACTTTGTATTATAAAGTAACTAAGTAAGTTAGAGCAAGGTGACCGTTGGACTATGTGTGTTTAGCTGATGTTAATCATGTTAATGACATGTTAATCCGGGTATAATTTTGATTTACATCCCAAATTATGATCACTGTGTGAAAGTTGAAAAACCTAGTCTCTATTTAAAGCTTCTTAAGTACCATTTTGCATAGAAATCACGCGTGCAGTTCCGTTCAAACCCGGGCACATGACTATATATGATATAGTAGAATATCTGGCACTGCGGTGGTATCGATATTTCAACCCACGATGACGCGCCCCACTCTAGTAGATATATGAATGAAAGCTTTTGTGGCATTTAACTGCAATCTCCCTGATGGTAAGTGATGATGCAGTCGAAGATATTATCGTACTAACTTGGAAGGGGCAAGTCAAGTCACCCTTAACGGTTTCTACGCAGCCTCACGCCGGAACGCTTTAACTTTGCTGCTAGGGTAGTATCTATCCATCGAAGCCTCCCATCTTACCAGACTGAGCCAAATAATAAAATATAAAATTCTGAAATAACCTATGGCGGGAATCGAACCCAGGACCTCGCGGTCTTTGCCAGGGAGGTGGTCAAGGGGTCTACTCTCCTCTCTTAATGAAGCCTGATGATGATGATGATAATGATGATGATGAAGCCAATACTACATTCAGTCAAGAAACTAAAGACTACAGTAAAGGTAAGGACATACTCGGTCCCACGTACGCAATGTATGCAGTGGGAAATCGAAGTGCACACTTGGTACTTGTATGCAACGTAACTTGGTATAACTAGTGCGTCTGGAAGTCCAGTCTTCTGATTCTGATAGCGAGCTTGAGGATGAATTATTGAGTTTACTATGCTTAAATGAATATTTTTGTGCCACAAAACAAAACTTAAGAAGGGAAGAAGATATTTAGATTACGAGATAAATAAATAAAGAGACATGCTACATGTAAGTTTAAAAACTAGTTGGTCACGCTCGTGGGATAAGTTCCCCTCTACTTTCTCTATGTTGATCTGAATATCGCAGATCAACATTGAGTTGTATACGAGAAGAGTGTTCTTATTGCATAGTTTTCATATAAAATCAGGAGGTCCAGATATCACAATGCGTTGCATACGTTGCATACATAAGTTCAGTGTGTCTCTAGCTTAATTTTACCCTGGCAAAGGAGTCGCCAGGCCTGGTGGTCACGCTGGCAGTGAATTGATAACACAATCTAAGGTCAGAGTTGCCACTCTATCGCGAATTGAGTTTACTGCCAATTATTTTGAGTTATTACAAGCATTCTGTTAGCAACAGTATTTCATTATTCATAATAATTATAAGAGAAAAGGGTGAGTGACTGATTTATCAACGCGGAGCTCAGAGATTGCATGGATCGGGTGAACAATATGCGTGTGCGAAGCTTGAACAATTGAGCATATGTAGGGCTAAGCTACGACGTAGGCATCCACTAAGGTTTTTTGAAAAAATACCACCCCACCCTCCTCCACCATTTTACGTTTAAGTTTACCTACGTTTTTTTTAATAATATCCGGATTGAAAAATTATAGGCAAATAAACAATTTGTACTTCTCAATAAAATATGTATGAAAGGAAATGTGCATTGAAAAAAGTAACTTTTTGTACACAAAATTAAATTCCGGATATGAAACAAACTTATAATGCCAATGTTTATTAAAAAAGGCTATTTTATTTTCTTAGAATATTTTGGTTTTGGTTCAAAAGAAATCACTCTTTTTTTCCTGTATTTTTTTAGGAAAATTCGTTTGTTTTTAATATTAGTTGTTTTTAGTTTTAGTTAACATAATATTTTGATAGAGCATTGTTGTTTACTCGTAGATATTTCGCTTGACCTCGGCTCTCACGCCAACGTTAGAATAATTTTCCACCTAGGTTCACGGGGTTATCAGCTGCGAGGTAGGTATTTAGCGATAAGAGCATTAACCTACCTAACCTACCTACTTTCTATAATCAACTAGCTTTTACCCTTAGTTTAGACGGTTTGCATTTCGGTCTTTTACGACTATCAAACACACAGAAATCTTAGATTTATTGGGATAAAAAGGAACCTGTGTGGAAGGAGTACATGGTATTTATTCATTGTCAAAACTGAAATGGCAAAATGCCTTTATTTTTGTTTATTACACCCACACGGAATCGATTTGGCTGAAGTTTTGAGTATATAATACCCATAATTCCCTTGTGATTTGTATAAAATCCAAATGTCTTCAAATCCAAATCGCTTCGATGCAGTGGTTGCATCTTTGTTATCTTATATAGAATACTGTATACTACTTTTTTATAATAATTTAAAAGCTTTTTTTGCCTTTTTTCATCCATATTATAAACTGTTTAAATATGTATATACTTTTAATATATCTATTAAAGTGTTTTAAATCCCCAAACTAATTCTATGTGTATTGTGAGAACGGTTTTTTAGTGTATTACTTTCTGTACAAGCAAGAAGCGCTACGTTGCCTACGCCAATGCTACGCCGTGTTAAACTTCGTAGAACTTGTTTCAAAGTGAAGATAGACGTAGACTTTTTTCACTATACCTCTGACAGATTGCACTTGACAATATTTACAGAGAATAGCCAACTACGCAGGAAAAAATAATTGTGATAGCACACTTTGTTATATAGATATTAATCCACGAAGATGCGCCCCACTCTGTGAAAAACGCTTATATTGTTTCAATTCGATTCGTATGGAGTTTGACAGAGTGAGCGCATTATAGTGGACTGAAATATCTATACGACACTTTCAATGTGTCCAGTATTCAGAAGAACTTTCAACAAAGTCATCTTAAAAATGTGATATTTCTTAATACATAGGTAGCGACAATGTTCCAAATCTTTCATACAATAATTACTAGATACACTGAATTTCATTGAATGTTAATAATAGCTAATTTAATTGTTAATAATAGCTTAGTGTACCTACTGTTTATAGCAATATTATAGTGTAATTCCAAATAATTTTTATTTGTTCTTTATAATTTCTATAATTTTTTTTATTGCTTTTTCTTTTTTTTTCGATCTTTCTTGTTATTCAAATTAATAATTAATTTTAAGGCTCTATTAAAATTTACTCTACATGTTACTATCTATGTAAGCTAATTAATTACTTAAGATAATATCAGAAAATCTTCTGAAGAAGAAAAAGTTAAAACTCACCATTGGAAAGAGCAGGGGTCCACAAAACAGATAGCAATATGAAAACACTAAAAATGCTTAAACTTATGCTAGTTGTCCCCATCTTGAAGGGGTGCTTATCACTTTAAATTTATCAGTCCGTGGAAACTTATACTAAGAATACTATATAGACGTCCTTCTACCACCACGTCCGGATGGCAAATGCAGGAGTTCACGCCCCTCTTCTGCTTTTATAGATGCAGCGCCATCTTACCAATCGTCAATCAGCATTTGAAATTCGAATTGTAAAAGTTTTATTGAGAATGTTTACAGTCGATAATGTGGGTACATATGAGCCCCAGTAGCAAAGGTCGTTAGTATTTGCTGTGACAGATTAAACTAAAATTCATCAATAAGTAAATACTTGCATAATATTTGAATATTACGTTATTATGCAAGCATCTATAAACATCTAAAGATCAAGCCCTTAAATTGGTAATTATAAGTCGAAGTGGAATTTTACATCCAATTTTAACGAAATAAAAGAAAAAGTTGGATCTGATGTATTTCTGAGTCTAAAACCTTTTTTAGTACTCATTACTAGGCACAGCAGAGCGATCGGCTAAAAATGTATCAATCTTTAAATAACTGTATCAATGTCAAAACAGGTATTGACCAATCACAACGCTTGAATACCACGTTTTGACATTGATACTGTTCTTTAATGATTGATACATTTTTAGCCGATCGCCCTGCTTGTTTCCTTTCAAAATAAGAAGAGTAAGAACATAGCTAACCAAGTTGTATCTACAATGTAAATGGCATAGCAGGCTTCACACATAAAAATATTACTGATTAACTCTGAGACAGGCATACAGTTTTCCTTTAAACGCTTTCTTTCACCGCTAAGCACCCTAACTAAGCTAAGTTAAAACTATAACTTGGCATCATTGATGAATGAGGATGGATTTGGACCTCCAATTATTATGAAGCCTAAACCACTGGGCTATCAATAAAACCTTTATTACTTTAAAAACATTACCTTTTTTGCTCTTTGCCAGAAGTAAAATTCAATTTTGCTCTATTACTCAGAAAATAGTAACAAACATCCAAAAATAGGTAACATTTAAACTTTCTGCCATTAAATCTTTAAATCTTCCAAAAACCAACCTAGATACGGGTTCCTTGGAAAAAACTGTACACATAATATCTTTTGTATCTACATAATACAATGGAGATACATAATTACCATTCAAAGCCTTATTACATTTATTTAGCCAGGCGATTAAATAAGCTTATCTTTTCTACCTGAATTAGTTTTGTACGAAATAAGTACATAAGTATAAAATAGGGCTTAGGGACCCAGCGGGAATTATACCTACAAAGCTTCATCTTTGAAGGCATAATTTTAATCATAAACTTTACTTAGAACATAGATATATCTTATGGAATTATTTTAAGACAAGAAAGGAGGAAGCGAAATGCCTAGCACTGTTCATTCGTTTCAGCCGACGGACGTCCACTGCTGGACAAAGGCCTCCTGCAATGATTTCCAGCCCACATGGCCCTGCGTCACTTGCAACCAGCGACTCCCCGAAACTCACTTAATTTCGTTAGTCTATCTGGTACTAGGTCAACGTATCGCGAAGCTGAAGTGGCAATTGGCAGGGCACATAGCTTGTAGAGCAGACGTTGGGGACCCAAGGTGCTGGAGTGGCGACCCCAAGCATGGTAGGGCATCCTTAAGTTGTTTCGGCCCTAGTAGCCAGCGAAATTCAAATTTTATTTAGTTTTTCGCAAATATTAGACTAACTACACATTGTAGGTTTTTGGCAATGAATTTTGCGGGCATAATATTAATGCGTCTACATGTTTTTATAGAAACTTTGCTTAAAAATTCCCACTCACCTCATCCAGTGTGATAGATAATATTTTTTGCAGTTTCAGAAGATAATATTTTTTGAGCAGAGTTTTTATTAAAAACATATATACATCCCTAAATGTTGTGACCGCAAAACTCATAGCCATAATCCTCCGTGGTACAATTAGCCCACTATTAGCGAAAAACTAAATAAAGAATTTTAGCGCCCGGATGGTATGATTTCGATCCATTCGTGCGTCCGTATTTAATTTGCAAAAGCTCTCTCATTCGTGACTTTCACCAACATTTTAAAAGACACCTAAGCCCTTAGGTGACAGTTGTTGTAAGTGAAAACTGTCACCTATCGGCTTAGGCGTTACAGTGTTGGTGAAAACTAGCATGAGGCTATCAGGCCCATTAGCAACACGTTTTGGGTTTGATAATAAAATTATGATGTAGTAAATTAATGATAATAATGAATAATTTTAGTTGAAAGAAAGCTGCGTACATGGTTCTTATTTTAGACAGTTCCTTGACACCAAGGCGAGGCTCGGGAGCAATGTGCTTGGTTCATAAACAATATAATACTGTTATCGTTTTGTACCTTATAATGAGTGCTCAAATTTATTGCCATTCACGATCTGCTAGCTAGCAATACACGAGTTACTCAGACCTCGGTTATATACTGAAGTAAATTATTATATTATCGAATTTATGGCCAGTTCTTACTTTTCCGTGTTATTTCACTTGTAAGCGAAAGAATCTCTTTCTTTTATGGTATACGTATCGAAAAGACTTCTTTAGCTTTCTATAATGTTCTCAAGGACAACGTTCTCGTCCATAGCTAAAGCTTAAAACAGGTGAAAACTATAAATTAATGGCAGTGCATGCCTGGACGGATGTTCGGGCGCAAAAATTAAATTTTTATTTAGTTTTTCACTAGTAAAAAATTGGAAAACTTTTTAATTTTATTTAAAAAGGGATGGTAAGCCGGGTTGTCGTAATTTCAAAAAGAGATAACAATATTGAGTGGGGTATCATATGAAAAAGCGTTATTTGCGTATTCCAAAACTGATTTTTATTTATTTTATGCATGATAGTTTTCCAATAAATCTATTGGACAAAATGTCCAAAAAATAACATTCTTTAAAGTGCTAGCTTGACCTACTCTGTATACCTACCAAAACCTTTTTTACCTTTCTTAGAAGACTGTTCTTTGGGTTAAACCGCTGAGAACAAGCATACCTACAAACTTTCATTATCTTTTTAAAATGAACTACAATAGGGATGATTTCTTGGAACTTTTTACAGATTACCAGTAGTAGAGATAACCTTAGAGATTATCTGCTGTGTGCTCAGAAGACTCAAATCCTATTGACCTAATAAATGTGAAATACTAAGTAGGTTTGTTGGGATGATTGTTATCTATTCTTTCACATTACAACTGCTACTACTGTCTATTTAGTTTCGCTCATTGTTTGAGAAAAGTCCTAGTTGTAAGTCCTAGTAGTTGACTATAGGCATTGACTAGGCTCTCGTAAGTATGGAGTAATTTGATTCGTTCGTTATATTCGTTGTTGTTGTGAGTCGTTGTATTCGATGTTGAAATTCGTATAAAAAAACAAACCAAAGAAATAAATTATAACAGTGCCTTGTGGCGGGAATCGAACCCGCGACTAGCCGATAAGAAGTTGAGCGTGCACCACTGTGCCAGATAGATTTTTAAAAGAGCCTGTAAATTGAGATTTGGGCGTATGTATTCATATTCCTCTTTTATGTGCATACTTACCTTTTTTTTTTACGCTGTACAAGTTAGTACTTGACTGCGATCTCACCTGATGGTAAGTGATGATGCAGTCGAAGGTGTTAGCGTACTAACTTGGAAGGGGTAAGTTATGTGACCCCAACGGTTTCTACACAGCATCGTACCGGAACGCTAAATCGCTTGGCGGTACGTCTTTGCTGGTAGGGTGGTAACTAGTCACGGCTAAAGCCTCCCACCAGACCAGACCTGAGCCAATTAAGAAATTATAAAATTCCAAAGTGGCCCGTGGCGGGAGTCGAACCCGCGACCTCCCACTCGAATCCGAGCGTGCGTCCCCTGCGCCACGCAAACCTAACAAAACAGATTCCTCAGCTAACGCTTTCACCCATCTCTCCTTCTCGATACAACCTTCTTCTTTTCTCCAAATATCTAGAAGAGCGTGTTTTATTCCAATGATTCATCCCAATGCGATTGGGGATCGATATTAAATACACGTGCAAGATACGAATGTAGGTAGCTACGAGCATCCGCCACTGCCGATAAGTACTTGCAAGCTTGCAATACAATGTTAACTTTGGCCTCGCGTTATCGATAACGGTTATTAATTACTTAGTATTGAGATTATTTCATCCTTGGTAGAGTAACCCGTGGCCTGGCGACTGTTTCAATCCCACAACTTGGTTCAGAGCTGGAGTGCTATTCTACAAAATGAAACAGCTGCGAGACAGCTGCCAAGCCGAATATGGCAAGCAAAATTGTACTCTATTACAACTGACAAATTCATAGATGCAGAGATGCACGCTCGTCGCTGTTTTGCAGAATAGCACGGCTGTTTTGCAGAATAGGCTGTATGTAAGACGAGCGATTGTAAAATGGTGATAACACAATATTAAAGTTAATATAATGACAGTACATGCACAAAGTACCTATATAATACTAGCTGACCTGGCAAACGTTGTTTTGCCCTTAGGGGTAATAAAAAGTAGATAAATTGAGATTTAAACTATCCTATCTCTCAAGTTGGATCGAACTGCACATGGTGTGCGAATTTTATTATAATCGGTTAAGTGGTTTAGGAGTCCATTGAGGACAAACATTGTGACACGAGATTTATATATATTAAGATTAAGAACTTGGTATAATATGTGCATAAAAATATTAATAAGTCTGTTAGGAAAAGAGATCTTTATAGTTATTAACTTGTTGACGACCGAATGGCGTAGCGATAGCGAACCCGCCGTCTGCGTCGGAGGTCGTGGGTTCGATTCCCACTACTGGACTAAAGGTTTGTGTGATGAGCATGAATGTTTTCCAGTGTTTGGGTGTTTTTCAATATATTATATTTATGTATTTTACTTTGACGACCTCCATGGTTAAGTGGTTAGCGTGCCGGTTTTTAAGGCGCCGCCATCTCTAAGGTTCCGGGTTCGATCCCCGGTCGGGGCAATGTGGAAATAGTAGTTTATGAAACGGATGCATAATGGGGGGTATTAAAACATGAATGTGAGTTTAAAAAATGAGCCGCAGGCGAGTTTTTTAATAGTATCGCACGAGTGTTTTAATACCTAATAATGTAGAGTTTCATACACTACTTTATCTACGCTCAAATTATCATAAATCCAAACCATAAAATCTTGCTAACGTTTGTCGTAAATCCTTCACATTGTTGGTAAAAGATTGTGGGCCATTTTTGTTGCAATTACTAAAATGTCAGTCGGAGTTAAATTTTCTTTAGTAGGTTTCACTGCTAGACATTTTTCCGCGCTAAGTTTTGACTAAGTAACAAAAATAACTCATTGAAAAGTTAAAAGTTAGGTTTGGCGCCAAAATTCAGTTGTTAACTGCGTATAGTCTGTTAAAAAGGTCATGAAACAAAAAAGAGTAGAAAAATATTTATACAAATCAGATAAAGTATATTTTTAGTGGATAGTTAAATAATCAAAAATTATACATAATTCTTTTTAATATTCTGTATGAACACACTTTTTAATCAGTCATTTAAGGCAGGGAAAAATTATTGTTTCCGTGAATTAATTGTTGTCTATGGTCGATCATGGCCCATCCCATGACTACCATCTAAATGTTGTCTGTGGACTCCATATATAAAAAAAGAACAAAATTATACACTCTCTTTTGGCTATGACGACCACAGAGAAAAGAAAGTTATTCCCTGGTCTGTGATGACGACACATAAAAATACAGGAACCCAGAGCCGAGTATCGTAATGGAAATTATTCAACTATCTAGAGATATTTCCATAGTACAGCGATGTTATAATGAATAACTTTTTAATAATTATAGAAGTCTGTGAATAAAATAGGTCAATATGTGACACATTTTGATTTCATAATTCGAACTTTAAGCAATGAGCGTAGATAAAATAAGTTTTCTACATTGTCTCGGATCTGGGTGTTATGGTTCTTTCGTTGTTTCTGATTTCCATAACACAAGTGCATAAGCTACTTACTAAGGGATCGGAGCAATGTATGTGATGTTGTACACTATTTACTTATTTATTTATTTCAATATGTAAATATATTTATCAGTCATTTAGCCATACCCATAACATAACATAAGCTATCGCTTATACTTTGGGGCTAGATTGAGATGTGTGTGATATCCTTGTGTTTCTTTATTTATTATAAGAAATAAATAAAAATCAGAATACTTTATTTTATATAGGTCTGGCTTATAAAGCGCTTAAGGGGGATGTGTATTGTGTACCATCCGGACACGCAAAATTCAAATTTGATTTAGTTTTTCGTTAATATTGGACTAATTGTACATCGTAGGCTTATATCAATGAGTTTTGCGAGCGCAACATTTATGCATCTACATGTGTTTAATAAAACTGCTCAACAATACTCATTTACTTCATATTGTTTCCCGATAGCTCGAAATCTGGGAAACTGCAAAAAAATATCTTTCGGGAACCAATGTAAAGTGAATGGGAAGTTTCAAACAAAGTTTCTATTAAAAATAATATGTAGATGCATAAATATTATGCCCGCAAAATTCATTGCCATAAACCTACAATATGTAGTTAGTCTAATATTTTCGAAAAACTAAATAGGTAACATTTAAATTAAGCGGGCTGGTAGATCTGAAACACTTATGGTAGATAAGTCAGTCAGTTAGACAGTCACCTTGTTATATACTAATATCTGGGTGACCGAGCTTTGCTCGGTAGTATATCTACCCGCCAATAGATGGCAGCAGGACTAATTTTTTTTTTTGTAAATTCGACATTTTCTAAAAATGAATCCTAGCTAGATCGATTTATCGCCCCCTAAACCCCCTGTATACTAAATTTCATGAAAATCGTTCGAGCCGTTTCCGAGATTCGGATTATATAGAAATATAAACATATATACAAGAATTGCTCGTTTAAAGGTATAGGATATCATTGTATCGCATTCATAAATCAGCAACACAGACGATATAGAGAATTTTTGAAATTACAACCCTCATAAGGATCACGTGAGCCAAGTGGCCAAGTCGAAGGCGAATGCTTTTAATAAATATCGTATTTAAAACAGAAGTAACTTAAAAAGTTTGAATATTGTTCCTAAATAAAAGTCTTACTCGTATTATAGTAACGTGAACCAAGAAATCTGTGACCTTTGCTTCTCGCAATTTTAAAATAGATATAATCAAGAAACAAAATTATATTTGTTATTCATACAGATGAGTAAAAGACATTCCACGTAAATATTAAACAAGTAAGTTTTAAATATGATGATAATGTGTCGTAGATCTAAAACTGAACTTTAAAAGATCCTGCTGTCGGTGCCATATCAATACGTAATAAAATAAAATAATAAAATGGGCAATAAAATGGGGATAAATAAAAACGATTTTCAATTTTGTATTTTAAAACAAGTTATAATTTAACAAGTAATAACTTTTCTACATTGTCTCGGGTCTGGATGTTGTGGTACCTTCGTTGTTTCTGATTTCCATAACACAAGTGCATATATAAGCTACTTACTATGGAATCGGAGCAATGTATGTGATGTTGTCCTATATATATTTATTTATATTTATATTTATTTATTTAATTAAAAAATTAAAATAAAACATGACTGCCCTATGGTAAAATGTTTTTTCCAAAAAAAAAATATATATAGCCTATGTTACTCGGAATGATGTTACGGATTCTAACGATACCCCATATGTCCAAATCTGTTCAGCCGTTCAGAAGTTATGAAGGAACAAAGAAACTCACATACATACATACATGAACCCAAAAAACATTACACTCCTTTTTTGGGCAGTCGTGTAATAAAATAAACAAGTCCACGAGGCGTCGCTAGTCAGTCGCACAGATCATTTACCCACCGTATCTGTAAACTTTGAACTCGCGTTATTTGCGCTTTGTTTACAGACCTCGATAATGGCACTGACTACTACTTGTAGCATTCACTGATTATTATATTATTAGCATTTAGTACAAGCCTTTGGTAGTGGGAATTTGAAGAAAAAATAAAAGAAAATAGATTCGAAATCTTCAAAATTGGCCATCTTCAAATTTACTTTCGGAACAAGCATTCCTGAAATTACTAAACGTAAACAAAACCCGGCTGAGTTTGTTGCGGGCTTCTTCTCTGATCAAGGCACGTTATAGCAACCTCGTTAACTTAATTTGAAGTCGACTAGTAATTACAACCTATCTATTTTATATTACAATATTACAAATAATGATCTTTTCCCAGATTTTTGAATTAAGTGTATACCTACTCAATTTTATCACCGAGAAGATTAGACAAGAAAGTCGGCACACATTTTTTAAAAGTTATAAATTGTCGTAAATAGGAATATAGTGCTGAGTTCCCCTCTTGTTGTCCAAGTACTAAATAGTTATATTTATTTATTAGATACCTACGTAGTTAGGTACACAGTAATTATTAAAACTCTCGAATATGACAGCTTCTTTGATATTATTTAAATACTCTAAGTGAAAATTTAAAGTCTTCGAATGGTAAAACGATTAATATTATAGTTATGAACTGCTTACTCAAATAAAATACATTTTATTATAATATGCAAAAA
Organism: Coenonympha glycerion; assembly: GCA_963855885.1. Lineage (NCBI taxonomy): Eukaryota > Metazoa > Arthropoda > Insecta > Lepidoptera > Nymphalidae > Coenonympha > Coenonympha glycerion. The sequence goes on along the minus strand of OY979649.1, from coordinate 790,208 downwards.
ATGCTGTCAATGCAACAATAAAACTTAATTACTATATATACATTTTGTAATTAATATGTATCACGCCTAACTCAAATGTTCTTACATATTCTATCAATTCCATACGTGGTCTCACTAATAAGCGATAAGCAATGCTGAGTAGGTCTTTTATTACTTTTATTATATTATAAACCAATTACTTCTTCTAATATTATTTTAAACCAATATTTAATATAACAATACAATATTTAACTAAGAGATCCGAGTTTCTTGTCAGTTTTTCTTGGAGTAAGCCTGCTTGCCGAATTACGCTCGTTAACATAAAAGTCAAAACTGAGAGTTTTGACATTTATGTTTTAAATATGGTTATTTAAGTGGTTTTAGTGCCCTGCATGTTAAAAACTATAAATACACTAGCTGATGCCCGCGACTTCGTCCACGGGGGATAAAAACTATTCTATCTTTTAAGTTGAACCAAATTACAGATATTCACGAAGTTTGAACTAAATCGGTTCAGTAGTTTAGGAGTCCATTGAGGACAAACATTGTGACACGAGATTTATATATATTAAGAAAAGTTTTCACAAAGGTTGCTCCAATAACTTCTTTGTTCTTTAATTTTTATGAGACTAAAATAGATTTACTACGAGCTTAGTTTCAGCTTAACAGGGTTCACAAACGCGCCCTGCCGCTGAGAAGAAGGCCACAACAAACTCAGCCGGGTATTATAAATTATAAATAAATAAATATAAATAGTGGACAACATCACATACATTGCGTCGATCCCTTAGTAAGTAGCTGCACTTGTGTTAAGGAAATCAGAAACAAGGAAGGTACCACAACACCCAGACCCGAGACAATGTAGAAAACTTATTTTTCTACATTGCCCCGACCGGGTTTCGAACCCGGAACCTAAGAGATGGCAGCGCCTTGAAAACCGGCACGCTAACCACTCAACCACGGCGGTTGTCGGTCGTATTATTTTATGTTATCACCATTTAACAACAAAAAGTATAAATACTAAATAGGCCAGGCAACAAAGCAATTAATTATTATTAATTAATATAATTCATAATCACTCCCAAGGGTTTGTGTCGTTAATACTTGACAACCCTTCTAATTTAAGTGACATTTCAGATACATAATGTGATAACTTGTTATAAAATCTTATACATTGCAAAATATTCTACCTATTAGCTAGGAGAATAACTAACTTGGGTTGCTCCCATTTCGCCCGCTGCGTCTGCCCGGTACCGGGCAGGATGGCACAAAAAATTCCCATCCTGCCCGTTGCGCACCGGGCAATCGTTTGCCGGGCAGGATGGGAATCTTTTCTGAAAAAAAAAATTTCCCATCTGGCCCGGTAACATTTAGTTATGAAAAAGAAGCCTTTAAATGAAATAATGATAGAGTAACTTATTTGTATTTATTAATTACTGTGTTCTTGGTTGGTGGTTAGGTAAATACAATTCGAGTACAAAGGAACTCTCATTTGCACTGGGAAGGGCTCTGATAGTGAGAGTAATAATTAAGTACCCAATTAACATTAAGATAACATTGAATTGAGGGTGTGTTTACAATAATATTTTGTACTAGCTGTTGCCCGCGGCTCCGCCCGCGTGAATTACGATTTTTTTACATAGTATACCTTCCTACTGGAATTCCTTGATTTTTCGCGGGATTCTGGTGTGATGTTGTACAGAAACCTGTTCTTACTTTGCACGGGTTATCTTGTGGTGATTTTGAAAACTCCTTTTTCTTAATAATAATATAAAGTTTCATTAATACGTAGTTGAAAGATCAAAAGGACAAAGTACCAATGTATCGAAATATCGACAGTTAAAATCGTCCTTTTCATTGTGATTTTTATTCTGAAACCACGAAATATGTCAAAAATTATTAAACCATGTGAAAAGTTGTACTGGTGGTAGAACTCTTCTTTCAGAGTTCGGCCGGGTAGGTACCACTGGGATAAATTACTCTACTAACAATATTCCCCAGCCCAACATAATATAAGAGTCTTTTAAAAATCTTTGCTTCATCTCAATACAATCCAAAACATCAGAATGGACAATGGCTATATATTTCTTTACGTATAAAAAGACCTTAGATGACAGTCAGTCGGTTAGGATCGATAAGACCTAAGAGTTAAAAATATTTGTGAACCATTATCTTACCCTTTCCATATTGCGGATGATAAAGTTTAAATCTGTTCATGTGTTAACAGTGCCATCTTAGTATAAAGTCAGGAAACAGTAAATAGCATGACAGTTAATTTTTATTTAAAAAAATTCGGTAGTACCTATCTCAGAGTTTTACATTCAAGTTCCACATAAATAGTAGAGATGGCGCTATACGGTATAACGTAGCGATGACGCCAGTTACATGATTTTTGTTCACCCTAAAAGTGAAAAATTTTAAACCATACAAAATCTCCTGCTAAGCCTATTTATTAACGGTAAGGGTACTCCAGTCTTACTTGAGCCCTACGTCCTAGCCCTAGGTTCTTTGTGCATTCCGAGTTTCAAGTCACCTACCTACTTGAACTTAAAGGTTCTGATGTCTGTAATTTCTGAACCACAAAAGTGATGATGATAAGATTTGTATGGAATAATCTTTAAAGAACCTCCTTTCTAACAAAAAAAGAATGAATGGAATCGGACAACGCGTTAATGAATTATAACTAAAAAACGTTTGGACTTTGATGCCGTCTTCCAGGGAAACCATGATGAATTTCGGGACAAAAAGTATCCTATGTCCTACCTCGGGGTATGAACTATAATCATGTCAAGTTTCATTTAAATCCATCCAGCGGATTAGCCGTGATGCCCGGTCGTGAAACAGACAGACAGACAGACAGACAGACAGACAGACAGACAGACAAAAATTAAACAAATTACAGTTTTGGCTTCAGTATCGACTAAATAGTGTCCTCCAACAAAAATTTTCAAAATATCTTCAATGTACAGAATTCGACCCTTTACAGTTTTATTATAAGTATAGATATATTATATCGTTTCATTTAAGCCATTACTTCATTATATTAAGTTGACCTGGCAAACGTTATTTTCCTCTTAGGGATTTAAAAAAATAGATTAATTGAGATTAAAGCTATCCTATCTTTTAAGTTAAATCAAACATTCCATTGTAATTTCCAATAAAATTTATAAAAATCTTTGATTCAGACTCATTGTTTCAATCACATGTTTCTACAGAATTATAGAAAAATTGCCTGTATCTGTTTACATTAAAACTAACGACTTTTGTTCTTCGATTATTGTACTCAATATTTTGAGATATAACAAATATTCAATATTTTACAGAGATACTCTACTTGTTTCTTCTCTCTAAAGTAACATCGGCAAGTGGCAATGGATCGGCGCGCGAACTCGCAACGCGAAACCGCAACAGTGTAATGTCACTTTACAGAAATAACATTTTTTGTATGAAATAAATTAATACTAAATTTTGAAAAGTTGTAGAACAAAAGTTGTTAGTGTCAATGTAAACACCTACAAGCCGAGAGCGATTTGATATTTTTATATAACACTGTATAGAGATTATTTACTTAAAAGTTTCTAGTTTAGGTTATATCAATAGTCCCAGAATTGACCAATTTGTGAGTTAAACTAATTTTATAAAATTGTAATTTTTAAGCCAATGATTCAATATTAAACATACTGTGATAATGCTCTACTATTCCCATAAATTTAATGTCATAAGCCTATTTTGTTTAGTTTACAAAGTGCCAAAACCTAAAATAAATTTAAATTTCGCGGGCAGAGGGGGTTTGTTCACCTTAAAGGTCAATAAAAACTGTATCTCATACAGTAAAAACTCCAGTATCCGACTGATATCTATATTCGACTGGGCAACTGATATCCGGATCTTCGACTTACCACCTTAAAGGGTAATAAAAACTGTATCTCATATATTATGTAGTAAAAACTCAATTATCCAACTGATTTATATTATTTGACTAGACTTGTAGGTATATATTATCCGGATTTTCCGAATGCCTAACGACAACAACTAGTCTCCGGTTGATGGAGTTTAAACTGTACGATATACTTTTAATAGGTTAAGTACTATAGTAATATTTTATTCATATTTTTTTATTTCATTAATAACATCATCAAATATTCGTAATCAACATAAGAATAAGAATATTTATTTGCTAGAATGTAAGTTATACAATGGTTTAACTTATTAAATAACTACAAAAATCATTCAACTATGTAAATAGTGTGCAAATATTTTATTAAGTTAATGATTAATTTCATAACAGATTATATTAACATAGTCTAATTACAAACATTACACAGCTATAAAAGTACATAAAACAATAATAGTATGATTATTATTTATTAAACTTCTTCAAATTTCATTCTTCAAACCTCTTCATTGTTGTGTTTTGACTTTCCTGAAATTGAAAAAACAATGTGTTAAAAAAATATACAACGTTTAGATTATTATTACCCTAATAATTAGCCAAAGCCTAAAGTAGGTAACGATGTATAAATGGATGAAAAAATATCACAAGAAGTAGCTCATATCCTGAGGGAACTATAGGGAGTTCAAAATTGTACCATAATATCCCTAAAAACACCTGGTTCCACATCAAGAACTGGGAATGGTGAAAATGATAATAAAAGGTTTGTTGATGTCACAAATTTTATTTTTCTAAAGAAATTATATTTTTTGTATTGAAAATAACAAAATAATTGGGACTTCTTATAACGTTTTTTAGAATCAAGTTAAAATGTTTGCTGCGGGCACACTATGCGACTTAATCCACACCTTGTACCAATTGTAAGCACGAACTTACGTTTAATCGGATAAACTTTAGTTTTAAAGTTCCCGAGTTCGATTCTCAGCTTAGGATATTCTTTTAATAACCTGAGTTTTTGTGTTAGAAGACTTTAATCTTTCCGATACAGACATTAACCAATCTGTGTAAAAGATGTAAATTCGTCGATTCTCTAGGTTCTTCCAAAATCTGTCATCCGATACATATCAAAGTGGACAAACCCGCGGGTAAAACTTGTATTTCCAGTAGAAGTCTCCTGGCCAATATATAAATTACTAGTAATAAATCAAAAGGAAAAAGTACTGTCAACAAAACAGTTTCAATTACTTGTGTATTTTTTCGCTACTCTCAGAACGAACGGTGGGAAATCGTTTCTGAATAAATCAACGTAAAGAGGAAGGTCAGCAAAAGAACCTATTAATGTTTTATACTTATTTTCTTTACTAATACTTCAATCGTTTTAATTTTTACGGCAGTGGTTTTGAAAATGACATAAATAAAAATTTATTAGGTACTCTAGAGTTCGTGCTATAGATTCTACGAGTATTTGCTATTAATATTTTAAATGTGTAAGATTGTGAGTTTGTATGTTAATTGTTAGTTATTACACTATCACGCAAAATTACTAAACAATTTTGATGAAAATTTAAACGTACTCTATAGCTTATAACCTTGAGTATGAGATTAACATAAAGCTTTTTGTCCCAGAAAAATTTACAGATCCCGCGGCCTTTTGAAAAACTGAAATTTTCTATAGCAATTCATAGCTATAATTATATTACGAAAATTTGCGATAGCAATTTTTTTTTAAAGTAGATACCTACTTTTGGGTTGGATAAGGGTTGGATAGGAGAAACCAAATCGTGAAATTCACGTTTCCCTCGGTACCTATTTGAAAAACTGAAATTCCCGTATACTGTAATAATTTCATACGAGTTGTTGAACAAAGCACATAATTAGAGACCTGCGTTCGAGTTCATAATCTGGCTTTATGAAAATATGACAGCAGACAAAAGCTGGTCCTTATTAATTAAGGGGATTTATTGAATTTATTTTTGTCTTTGTTACTCTCACGAATGCGTTGATGGGTGCGACATGCATCGTCGAGGAAGAATATAAGAGAAAAACGACTATTTACCTTATTTCTCTAAAACTAAGCCAGTTATTTAAAATCTGTTTCTCAACGTTTTTAGATATTATTATTACCGACACATTAAAACAAAAATTACAATTAGTTACATCCATTGTAGTTTCGGAAGAAAAGAAGACAAACTGATATTTTGGAGCAACTTTTGGGAGAACTTTCTATCGAGTTAATTTTATCTAATCGTGTTTCTGTTTCTCAACGATTTTAGACTAAAGACCGAAAATACATGACATGTAAATTTAAAAGTGATTGTCTCAATAGTTTTTAAATTAAACTTCACTAAAGATCGCTTAAATACGGCTTCTACGCCGTTAAAACACTAAATAAATTAATCGAATCGAATTAAAAAAGTGCCATCACGATCATTCGGTTAGTGACTGCAAAAAAGTACAGTCATCCCAACATCCAATCAAAGGTCAAAGTACAGTCCACGCAGACATTACAATTCCACAAAGCGTGCGACGTTCCCCTTTTCTCTCGACGATATTTACAACCCCTAAAATCCGGGAGCATATTCTTTGGGGGTGGTCTTTAAAGTTACCAATTTACGATTTTGTCGGTTTGCCATTCATCCCGCGTGGCGCAGTGTTTTTTGGTTTCTGTTCAAAATTAGTTTTCCTGTCTTGCTGTCAGTACCCTTTATGCCTTTTATGTTTTCGCTTGGTTTACTAAGGATTTGTTTTTTTTTTTAATCATATTATATAAACCTTTAAACGAGCAATTCTTGTATATATAATCTGGATCTCGGAAACGGCTCGAACGATTTTCATGAAATTTAATATACAGGGGGTTTTGGGGGCGATAAATCGATCTAGCTAGGATTAATTTTTAGAAAATGTCGAATTTACCAAAAAAAAATATGACTCCTGCTGCCATCTATTAGCCAGTAGTTAAACTACCGAACAAAGCTCGGTCACCCAGATATTATTATACTTATATTATAAAGGTGAAACTTTGTGTGTAAGTGGGTGTGTATGTTTATTAATCCTTCGTGCCGCAACTAATGAACCGATTTGACTGAAATTTGGAATGGAGATAGATTACATTCTAGATTAAAACATAGTGATTTTACTTCACCATCAAGCAAGTGAAAGTCAGTAGTATGAAGAGTTCTACCACCAGTGAGAAGGTTTCCTTCGTAATGTAGACAAATAATAATCCCCGAACCAGCTAGTGTAAACAATATGAGCAGATTTTCGCATTGTGAAGTCAACATCTGAGGTTGTGCCGGTGTCGGGACGAAAGATACGTCAAAGAAAGTGTTGGAAGAATTGCGTATGGTGTTTCGTGTGGGCGGTGTTCCTGCATATTGAACTATACAGATTCTTTACAAGTAGCGTATCATAGCAAGACAATTTATTCTGTCATTAATAAGGCTTACTATAGTATTAAGGATTATTTACATGAATCAAATCCTTGGGAGTGAATGAACGTCTGTAATTATAATAGCTCAATTAGTTTTTAAAAACCATTGTGAAGTGGTGATTACAGAAAACAAAACCCTGCTGAGTTTGTTGTGGGCTTCTTCTCAGCGGCAGGGCACGTTTGTGAACCCTCGTAAACTTAGTTTTAAGACTTGTAGGTATCACCATACTTATGGAACAAAAATATCATACCGATTTTTTACAAGTGCCTGTATGTTAGGCCTATGTGAAATAAAGATATTTTGAGTTTGAGTTTGATAAGACCTACCGCCAGCAAAGACGTACCGCCAAGCGATTTAGCGTTCCGGTACGATGCTGTGTAGAAACCTTTGGGGTGTCCCCCTTCCAAGTTAGTACGCTAATATCTTCGGTTGCATCATTACTTACCTTCAGGTGAGATCGCAGTCAAGTACTAACTTGTGTAACGTAAAAAAAAGGATTTCTTTTCATCTTCAAAAAGAAATCAAGTTTTAGCCTACAAATGCTTCATAGAATAATGTGTTAGTGTTCCTTTAACATTTCAAGGAGGCATCCTACTCCCAGGCCCAGGCGGACAGGCCGGCCGCCTGGCGAGCCGCCAGGCCGTTGCATAACCGACTTAAATTACTGTTTAACTACACAAGTACACACAGACGCACTGTCCTACACGCAAATACATTGCCGCCAAGAGCGAAGCCCTCTCATAGGGTTGACTCGAACAAATTTAACTAAGACTTTGATTGTAAACCGACTTGAAAAGAAGAGTTTATAAATTGTCACGTAAGCATCAAAATAGCAAAAAAGAAATGAATGAAAATAACTTGTTTCTAAAAAAAATGGGAAATGCTTTCCAAAAAACCAACTTCAAATGCCACTACAAAGAGTGAAATAATTTTTATTTAAATTTTAGGTACCTACACCAATTCGAAGTCGGGCAATGTTTTATACAATCCCTAATAGTCCTTCTTACTTACTTGATGTGCGAAGAAATGACGAAGTCATAGACAATCGCCCGACTTCGAATTGGTGTAGGTACCTAAAATTTAAATAAAAATTATTTCACTCTTTGTAGTGGCATTTGAAGTTGGTTTTTTGGAAAGCATTTCCCATTTTTATTTTATACTTTTTAGTGGAAAACAATAAAATGCACAAGGCGTTGTAAAATACCCAAATTGCTTGAGGTGTGTTCATAAAATCTGAAGAGATACCTCAAATTCACCAAGATCCCATCATTAGACCCTGACTTGATGACTTTAGTCATCAAATCAGTATCTGCTAGCAAATGCACTAGTAACTATAAAAAATACCCAACTCGCTTCAAGTATACTAGCAAAATTTGAAGAGTTCCCTCGATTTCACCAAGATCCCATCATCAGACCCTGACTTGATGACTTTAGTCATCAAATCAGTATCTGGTAGCATATGCACCAGTAACTATAAAAAATACCCAACTCGCTTTAAGTATACTAGCAAAATTTGAAGAGTTCCCTCGATTTCACCAAGATCCCATGATCAGATCCTGACCTGATGACCATAGGACAACTTGGAAAATATCACTCTTTCTAATAATACTCAAATAGTTTCATGCGTCCATACAAAATTTGAAGAGTTCCCTCGATTTCTCCAGGATCCCATCATCAGATCCTGACCTGATTAAAATGGGACCATCTGGAAACAAAACCCTCTTAAACAAAAAAAGAATTTTTCAAATCGGTCCACGCGTCTTCGAGTAATCGGTGAACATACATAGATAAAAAAAAAAAAAAAAAAAAAAAAAAGATTCCGACGAATTGAGAACCTCCTCCTTTTTTTGAAGTCGGTTAAAAACAGACGTTATTTCAACGTTCTCGCAACCAAATAAATGTATGAACTGCTAAAAATGGAAATATTCGGAAATACGAATTTAGACGATGCAAAATATTTGTAATGAAGTAGTTTATGTTATGTTAGGCTTTGAGCGCAAATTTCGGTAGTTCAACTTTATTAACTTTCTAGAGAGTACTCTATATTGTTTGTTATAGCAATCTTCCTAAAGCTTTAGTATCGATTTCTATAGAAAATTAGTTTTGCCAAAACCTCGCGAAATGATTGAATTTTTCCAGAACAAAAATAACTTGAATGTTATCCTGGGGTAATAGCTAGTCTATATTTAAATTTTTTTATCAAAATCGGTTCAATACTTATGAACGTGATTTACTAAAAATATCCAAACTCACAAACTTAATAGACAAGATTAAAATTCGTACCTACGTCATTAATATAGGCAGGCAACTAAAGGCAATATTGCAGCAGCCTTTGTTATTTTAATTCTACTTACGAAATGGTACTATGTATTAGCAAAATATCAAAAAAAGATTGTACAATTAGTTGAATGGCCGTTTTTTGCAAACGAATTAAATTAAAACACCTCTATGAAAAAAATTCTAAACATTTATTTCGATGTCTTAATTTTTAGATCTCTTTCGGATGATAATTCGCACAGAAATCGCTTATAAGATACCATATTTTTTACATACGAGGACATACGCAGATCCATCACGGGGCGATAAAAACGCAGTCTCGATAAAAATCCAGTCTCTACGATTTCGCATTGTGAGGTCAACATCTCCTGAGGATGTCCCGGTGTTGGGACGCAACGTGTGTCGAGGAAAGTGTTGGAAATTGTGTGTGGTGTTTTATGAGGGCAGTGTTCCTGCATATTGTACCATGCAGAATCTTTTCAAGTAGCGGATTATAGCGAAACAAATTAATCCGTCCTACTAAAACGCAAACGTTTGATTTGTATTAACTAAGCTGACAACCCTAGCTTGCGTCCATATTCGGTTTGTCCAAGTTTTACGATTTAATGTATTTTCTAAAATAATAATATTATAGCGGGCATGTATGGCCAGCGGATTTAATGGCCGTTTTTTGTTTCGCACATAATGGCTCAGTGTTGCAATTTTTGGGGAAGAGGGGGAATTTGGGGTGGAGGGGGCTATAGTAAAATGTTTATGTGCAGTTTGTGCTGATATAAACAGGGGTTTCTTAAGTATTAATGAAAGAAATAATAGTGTCTGATTACGACAATCATGGCAATGCAATAAAGAAACACAGTATACTTATTAATTTTATTGAAACAAGAGTTTAAATCTATTGTTTTGTCAAGGGTTTGTGTTAATTGGTTGAAATATAAAGATACTAGCTGACCTGGCAAACATTATTTGGCCCTGATGGATACAAAAAAGTAGATAAATTGATCTTTTAAGTTAGGTCAAACTGCACACTGTGTGCAAATTTTATTAAAATCGGTTAAGTAGTTTATTAGTGAATCGCGGACAAACAACGTGACGCGTAATTTATATATATTAATATTTGTTATAAGTGTGGCAAAATACTCAAAATACATTAAATTTGACTTTACTACTACTTTATTATTTACAAAGGCTAATCTCTTTGATATAATATAACAAAACAATGCATGGTGGGATATTACTTAAGGAAATTTCTTTTAAAAATAGCATATACTAAATGTTAAAATATAAATTTAAAATTCGCGCCTTCTGTATTTTGTGTACATTTGATTTGTGCCTCGTGTCTGTGGTTAGGCGTCGCATGTCAGGTGACATTTGAAATGTCGGGCTTACGCGCTCTTTATTCTGTCCATATATACCATACTACTCTATGATTCTGTCATTCATCTTTATTCCTCATGTTTGTACCAATAGTTATTTTACAATAAATAATATTTAAATTATTAAAAAGTGCAGTTTACTTTTATATACAATATTACTAAACCCATTCTTTAAGCCGATGCTATCGGAGGATAGATAAAACATGTGGACATAATAATAATTATATGCTCTGCTCCTCGTAGTTGCCTGTTTATTAATGAGTTTTCTAGTTATAGAAGCTTCTTTCAGATAATAATAATAAATAACTTACTTACATTTAGGTGAGATCCAGGTTTCTAGTTTCTTCCAAAAATTCTAGACCGCAGTCTATTCCAAGGACCCTTAAAAAAAAGAAGTTACTATTATACTTACTAGAATTTTATTTATATACTATAGTTACTAGAATTTTATTTATCATACAGGTGATTAAGATATAAGGATGTGATGTAGTAAATAGTAGCTAATTTATGAATGAGGTACCTATTAGGCTATAAGACCTCATGCCAATTAAAAGGGAGTCCATTATTTAAAGGCGATTCTTACTTTTGAACTTCTAAGTTCCGAAGTTAGGTATACAGAGCTAATGTGCGTTTTTGGTATGCTTAAAAACTCTCTCTAGTGAAACATCATCTCAGAAAAGGGTTAATTAATGAAAATCAAGTTTAGTTATACAAATAATTATTCGTTTATTCTGACAACTACGCAGTATATTTCAACTAAACTTACGTCAATTGAACAAAATACTATCCTTTTCAGTGTTAACATCATCTCAATAATATTCTAATTGTCCAAATATTCAGTTTAATACTAATATTCACTTAATTATATCGTCAATCGCAGTTTTAAAATAATTAATTTAAATTACGCATCTGAATTCACAATCAAGCTATTCTTATTCTACGCAAGATGGCGACCGTCCCAAAGACAACAGTCACTTGTTTTTATCTCCCTCGGAACCATTGCTCGGAATAGGCAAATGATGTACCATAGACTATACAATACATAAGAAAATATGCATATGCAACCTGTATGTAGTGTTACACTAGAATCTAGTGATATAAGATGTGAAGCCTGCAAATCGTTACAACTTATCCGACACATCAAAACATTGTAGTTTCCAAATCAAAATGCGAAAAAATTTAGATTATGCAGCAACTTTTGGGACAACTTTCTTTGGAGAAATTTATACCTGGTCTTCTTTACGAACAAATCGTATCGACTCGAGATATAGTGAACTTTAAATGTCGTTTTATAAGAAATTTAAAGTTCACTATATCTCGAGTCCTCAATCACATTCTTTCTATTAGTTTTTATAACAATAAAATGCACAAAACAATCTGCGCGTCCCACGCCATTTTAAATCATAGACACAGATCAATAGAATACGATCAACAGATACGCGAAGCGCGGCAAATTCAAATGAATGAAATGTCACTCATTTCATTACATTAATAACTACTTACACAGTTTATGTAATCTCATATATCTTCAAGTAATAAGAACTCAGCTCCTGAAAAATGCTCAACACAAATTGTTAAAACTAATACTTTACGATATAATATACCCAGCACAAATAATTGAAATGAGTAGAAAATATTGATGAGCCATTTCATATTTCAACTATGAGGATTTTTCACTATCAATAGTAAAGTACATTAAATCAGTAACTCAAAGAGTATTTGAATGATCTCCGATAATAATAATCTGAGACAGGTAATTTTTGGAAATTTCTTTATCGGCGCAATGGGCATTTTTTAAGATGGGAAAAAGCCAATGAACTCGCGAAACGTTACCGTAACTGAAACTTCACACGGTTACCGTAACCGACACCTCACGTAAATTGTTTCACTTCTGTCAGCACTCCTGGAGAGCCAAATGATTTTTTTACATTTTGCATGTGAAGCTAATTAAAAGCGTGTTAAAAACTTCGCAAGTGTTTTTAATTTTTAATTTAATTATCCCCATGATATTACATAATGTAGAAATTGATTAATTAATACTGAAAAGCGATTAATTTCCAAAGGTTTGAAGCCCAATAAATTACCAGCCAATAATTTAAAGGGCATCAGCAATGTGCAACGCCAATAAGCAAAGCATTTACGGATGAGTGCCTTAAATGTTTTGTTTATTTGTTTTTTTTTTTTTTTTATAAACGTAGATTATTATTTCAGTAACTATTAAAGCTATCGACATGAATGAATATAGCTGTCCGAGTATATATATAGTGGCCCAAAATAATTACTAGTTGAAGATGGGGGAAAATTTCTTCAAAGATTTCATCAAGATATTAATATATATATAGCTGCTTGTGCTGATTCACTGACTGATTGATCACCTCTCCTGAACAATTTTGTATGGAAATTTTTTTTTCACCGACCGTTTTGTATAGAATGGAAAAATTCATGAGGAAGAAAAATATAGCGAGAGCTGATGATTGAGGATTTCGAAGACGGGTGAAGAGCACAGCCAAGGGTATTGCAGATAGGTGGGGAGTGTTCGACCAAATGTCATTTGAAATGTCATCCAACTGCCAGTGAGCTGAAAAAAAATTCAAAATGGCGGATTCAAAATGGCCGCCATTCGAATTTCGCCGATATCTCGGAAAGTATAAAAGATGGAAGAATGGTTTCTTGACAAGAAGTGATCAGGACCCGAAGGTCTATTTGATGGATAGAAAAAAAAATTCAAAATGGCGGAATTTATTTTTCCATAGAAAATGTATGGGGAATGTTGAAGAGACTAACAGTTGGTAATTATGCAAGGTTGTGATGCGGTTTTTCGGAGAGTTACTAGAGAAAAATATGGAGAGAGCTGATGATTGAGGATTTCGGAGACGGGTGAAGAGCACAGCCAGGGTATCGAAGATAGGTGGGGGGTGCTCGACCAAATGTAACTCGAAACGTCATCCGATTGGCAGTTAGCTAAAAAAAAATCAAAATGGCGGATTCAAGATGGCCGCCATACAAATTTCGTGTTGTTCTATCTTGGAACGTATAAACGATAAAAGAGTGATTTCTTTGCAAGACGTAATTAGAATCTCAAGGTCTACGGGATGAATGAAAAAAAAATCAAAGTGGTTGAATTTATTTTTCCATGGAAAATGTGAATGCTACAATAAACAAGGCCTATGAAAAACTATGAAAGTATGAGAAGAGATAATGGTCTACGATTTGGATGATGATTGAGGAGCACTCATCAGATGAGGTTCAGTGTATTTTTCATTCAAACAGCCCTTAACTATCTTTAAATCCATGACCGTGCTCCGAGGTAATTCTTTTAGCCCATTGCCAATCGGATACCAATTGGCGATGGAGATGACGGCGATTCTTTTATAGGCGAGAAGACAGCCCGCGGGCCACATGTGGCCCGCGCTCCCACGCGCCCTACTAGTTTTGCTCTATAGCTAAACAAGTTATATATTTAGTTTAGTCAACACGACATTGACAGCCAGTTTTTGGAAAACAACAAAACCTTTTTCAAAAAACCCTTACACCATGTTTTCTCCACTGAAACTGGGTGATGAAACATAATACCAGTTTTTTCAGGGTGGATACAATAACCTCATTGATGGCGGGCCGTCTAGATTTTTGGCATACTCCCTTATTATAATAACCTACATGTTGTGTTATTTCAATAAATTATCTGTTCTTTGTCAAGTCATCGTCTGGAATCCTTCTCATGGAAACTCTGGATTGGCATAATGTTCAATTATTTGAGACTGAAATAGCCATGTCTGTCTGCGATCTAGACTGACTAGGCTACGAACTGTATAATGATAACAAGACTTGTAGACTGTAGACTTGTAGTACCATATCCATATACATAACAATGTGGAACAATATTCAAATTACCCAATGGTAAGAACAGGTCTTTAATATTACTAAGACTACACCGTCCTTCCGCCCGTCTATCACCAGGCTGTATCTCTTGAACCGTGATAGTTAGACAATAGATATTATATAGATAGAGTGAAACGCAGTAATACAATATGACTTACGTTAATAGACCTAGTTTATAGACGTTCCCAACACTTTTGGTAAAGTGGCAGTTACCTCATGAAAAATTGATAATTTCTTTTGGTACAATACTTTTTAGGTGGTGGGAACAGACGGTGTTAAAGATATGTAAATCTTCGAACCAGCGCATAAGCTTGGTATGACAAAACGTAATACATGTATAGTTTTAGTCTGTCGGAGACCAAGATGCTCTTTGAGTCACTGAGTTAGCGTACCTAATAATCATGGATTTTCTTAAGGTCACTATTACAATGTGACTGTCATTGTGAGAGTCTTAGTTAGTCTTAGGTAGAGTCTTAGAAACACTAAATAGTTTTGTAGCTTTGCGTGTATGTCTTGGAGTGTGTTTCTGTCCATAAGTCTGCGTTTCTCTCTCTCTCTCTCTCTGCGTGTGTGTGTGTGTTTGTGTGTGTGTGTGTTTGTGTGTGTGCGTGTGTGTACCTCTGTGTGCTATCGCAATGATTTCCCTCATGCTCTGTTCGGCGTCGGGGTGGCGCTCGGGCCGCGGGTCGGCGGCTCGCGCGAGTATTTGCCGCACGACGTCACGAGGCGGCGCGCCGAGCGGCGTCGGCCGCGATGTGAGCCCCAGCTGCAATGTACAAATACAACCGGTAAGTTAACGGTTTTTGGAAGGTATGAAAGGTGAAGAAAATAAAGTGTTGAAATCTACTTTGGCGAGTATGGGTTTGGGTGACGACGCGAGGTTACGCGAGCCAAACCTTCTACCTAGTGCAAACGATTATCCTTGTTGCCGATCACCGATGGCAACCAAAACATGTACGAGTGTCGACTGTAGCTTATGTAAAATCTTTATCCAAATAAGTATCCGTCAGTGTTGTTTAAACGCAAGCTTACGTAAGTTAATTTCTCGAGCTTGTGGCTTGTGGTAACTCTCATGATTTCATAATGGTGACTGGTGGTGCAAGCTTGAAAGCTAGACAATTTACGCACATGCTGTTGTGTGCAGACAAACAGATGTGGACTGACCTTAGCGATTCTTGATGTCTGGTTGATTTGTATAAGAGCGAGCTTACGCGAGCCAAACTGTTCGTGAGCGTGGTTGCTCGCTGTAAGTTAAGACCACATGCTAGTGCCCGTGCGGAGCGTACCTTGGCGAGTATCTGTGTCTTGATGTGCTCCAGCCGGGCGGGTTCGGGCGCGCGCGGCAGGGCGCGGGGCTGCGAGGCGGCGGCGGCGCGCGGCCGGCTTGGCGCGAGCGCGAGCGCCGCACACAGCAGGAGGCAGGCGCGCATGGGCGCCTAGCCGAGCGCGATCAGCCCGCGCCATCGGCAGCGCGCCCGAGACACAGCCGTGCTAGTGCGTACCTTGGCGAGTATCTGTGTCTTGATGTGCTCCAGCCGGGCGGGTTCGGGCGCGCGCGGCAGGGCGCGGGGCTGCGAGGCGGCGGCGGCGCGCGGCCGGCTTGGCGCGAGCGCGAGCGCCGCACACAGCAGGAGGCAGGCGCGCATGGGCGCCTAGCCGAGCGCGATCAGCCCGCGCCATCGGCAGCGCGCCCGAGACACAGCCGTGCTAGTGCGTACCTTGGCGAGTATCTGTGTCTTGATGTGCTCCAGCCGGGCGGGTTCGGGCGCGCGCGGCAGGGCGCGGGGCTGCGAGGCGGCGGCGGCGCGCGGCCGGCTTGGCGCGAGCGCGAGCGCCGCACACAGCAGGAGGCAGGCGCGCATGGGCGCCTAGCCGAGCGCGATCAGCCCGCGCCATCGGCAGCGCGCCCGAGACACAGCCGTGCTAGTGCGTACCTTGGCGAGTATCTGTGTCTTGATGTGCTCCAGCCGGGCGGGTTCGGGCGCGCGCGGCAGGGCGCGGGGCTGCGAGGCGGCGGCGGCGCGCGGCCGGCTTGGCGCGAGCGCGAGCGCCGCACACAGCAGGAGGCAGGCGCGCATGGGCGCCTAGCCGAGCGCGATCAGCCCGCGCCATCGGCAGCGCGCCCGAGACACAGCCGTGCTAGTGCGTACCTTGGCGAGTATCTGTGTCTTGATGTGCTCCAGCCGGGCGGGTTCGGGCGCGCGCGGCAGGGCGCGGGGCTGCGAGGCGGCGGCGGCGCGCGGCCGGCTTGGCGCGAGCGCGAGCGCCGCACACAGCAGGAGGCAGGCGCGCATGGGCGCCTAGCCGAGCGCGATCAGCCCGCGCCATCGGCAGCGCGCCCGAGACACAGCCGTGCTAGTGCGTACCTTGGCGAGTATCTGTGTCTTGATGTGCTCCAGCCGGGCGGGTTCGGGCGCGCGCGGCAGGGCGCGGGGCTGCGAGGCGGCGGCGGCGCGCGGCCGGCTTGGCGCGAGCGCGAGCGCCGCACACAGCAGGAGGCAGGCGCGCATGGGCGCCTAGCCGAGCGCGATCAGCCCGCGCCATCGGCAGCGCGCCCGAGACACAGCCGTGCTAGTGCGTACCTTGGCGAGTATCTGTGTCTTGATGTGCTCCAGCCGGGCGGGTTCGGGCGCGCGCGGCAGGGCGCGGGGCTGCGAGGCGGCGGCGGCGCGCGGCCGGCTTGGCGCGAGCGCGAGCGCCGCACACAGCAGGAGGCAGGCGCGCATGGGCGCCTAGCCGAGCGCGATCAGCCCGCGCCATCGGCAGCGCGCCCGAGACACAGCCGTGCTAGTGCGTACCTTGGCGAGTATCTGTGTCTTGATGTGCTCCAGCCGGGCGGGTTCGGGCGCGCGCGGCAGGGCGCGGGGCTGCGAGGCGGCGGCGGCGCGCGGCCGGCTTGGCGCGAGCGCGAGCGCCGCACACAGCAGGAGGCAGGCGCGCATGGGCGCCTAGCCGAGCGCGATCAGCCCGCGCCATCGGCAGCGCGCCCGAGACACAGCCGTGCTAGTGCGTACCTTGGCGAGTATCTGTGTCTTGATGTGCTCCAGCCGGGCGGGTTCGGGCGCGCGCGGCAGGGCGCGGGGCTGCGAGGCGGCGGCGGCGCGCGGCCGGCTTGGCGCGAGCGCGAGCGCCGCACACAGCAGGAGGCAGGCGCGCATGGGCGCCTAGCCGAGCGCGATCAGCCCGCGCCATCGGCAGCGCGCCCGAGACACAGCCGTGCTAGTGCGTACCTTGGCGAGTATCTGTGTCTTGATGTGCTCCAGCCGGGCGGGTTCGGGCGCGCGCGGCAGGGCGCGGGGCTGCGAGGCGGCGGCGGCGCGCGGCCGGCTTGGCGCGAGCGCGAGCGCCGCACACAGCAGGAGGCAGGCGCGCATGGGCGCCTAGCCGAGCGCGATCAGCCCGCGCCATCGGCAGCGCGCCCGAGACACAGCCGTGCTAGTGCGTACCTTGGCGAGTATCTGTGTCTTGATGTGCTCCAGCCGGGCGGGTTCGGGCGCGCGCGGCAGGGCGCGGGGCTGCGAGGCGGCGGCGGCGCGCGGCCGGCTTGGCGCGAGCGCGAGCGCCGCACACAGCAGGAGGCAGGCGCGCATGGGCGCCTAGCCGAGCGCGATCAGCCCGCGCCATCGGCAGCGCGCCCGAGACACAGCCGTGCTAGTGCGTACCTTGGCGAGTATCTGTGTCTTGATGTGCTCCAGCCGGGCGGGTTCGGGCGCGCGCGGCAGGGCGCGGGGCTGCGAGGCGGCGGCGGCGCGCGGCCGGCTTGGCGCGAGCGCGAGCGCCGCACACAGCAGGAGGCAGGCGCGCATGGGCGCCTAGCCGAGCGCGATCAGCCCGCGCCATCGGCAGCGCGCCCGAGACACAGCCGTGCTAGTGCGTACCTTGGCGAGTATCTGTGTCTTGATGTGCTCCAGCCGGGCGGGTTCGGGCGCGCGCGGCAGGGCGCGGGGCTGCGAGGCGGCGGCGGCGCGCGGCCGGCTTGGCGCGAGCGCGAGCGCCGCACACAGCAGGAGGCAGGCGCGCATGGGCGCCTAGCCGAGCGCGATCAGCCCGCGCCATCGGCAGCGCGCCCGAGACACAGCCGTGCTAGTGCGTACCTTGGCGAGTATCTGTGTCTTGATGTGCTCCAGCCGGGCGGGTTCGGGCGCGCGCGGCAGGGCGCGGGGCTGCGAGGCGGCGGCGGCGCGCGGCCGGCTTGGCGCGAGCGCGAGCGCCGCACACAGCAGGAGGCAGGCGCGCATGGGCGCCTAGCCGAGCGCGATCAGCCCGCGCCATCGGCAGCGCGCCCGAGACACAGCCGTGCTAGTGCGTACCTTGGCGAGTATCTGTGTCTTGATGTGCTCCAGCCGGGCGGGTTCGGGCGCGCGCGGCAGGGCGCGGGGCTGCGAGGCGGCGGCGGCGCGCGGCCGGCTTGGCGCGAGCGCGAGCGCCGCACACAGCAGGAGGCAGGCGCGCATGGGCGCCTAGCCGAGCGCGATCAGCCCGCGCCATCGGCAGCGCGCCCGAGACACAGCCGTGCTAGTGCGTACCTTGGCGAGTATCTGTGTCTTGATGTGCTCCAGCCGGGCGGGTTCGGGCGCGCGCGGCAGGGCGCGGGGCTGCGAGGCGGCGGCGGCGCGCGGCCGGCTTGGCGCGAGCGCGAGCGCCGCACACAGCAGGAGGCAGGCGCGCATGGGCGCCTAGCCGAGCGCGATCAGCCCGCGCCATCGGCAGCGCGCCCGAGACACAGCCGTGCTAGTGCGTACCTTGGCGAGTATCTGTGTCTTGATGTGCTCCAGCCGGGCGGGTTCGGGCGCGCGCGGCAGGGCGCGGGGCTGCGAGGCGGCGGCGGCGCGCGGCCGGCTTGGCGCGAGCGCGAGCGCCGCACACAGCAGGAGGCAGGCGCGCATGGGCGCCTAGCCGAGCGCGATCAGCCCGCGCCATCGGCAGCGCGCCCGAGACACAGCCGTGCTAGTGCGTACCTTGGCGAGTATCTGTGTCTTGATGTGCTCCAGCCGGGCGGGTTCGGGCGCGCGCGGCAGGGCGCGGGGCTGCGAGGCGGCGGCGGCGCGCGGCCGGCTTGGCGCGAGCGCGAGCGCCGCACACAGCAGGAGGCAGGCGCGCATGGGCGCCTAGCCGAGCGCGATCAGCCCGCGCCATCGGCAGCGCGCCCGAGACACAGCCGTGCTAGTGCGTACCTTGGCGAGTATCTGTGTCTTGATGTGCTCCAGCCGGGCGGGTTCGGGCGCGCGCGGCAGGGCGCGGGGCTGCGAGGCGGCGGCGGCGCGCGGCCGGCTTGGCGCGAGCGCGAGCGCCGCACACAGCAGGAGGCAGGCGCGCATGGGCGCCTAGCCGAGCGCGATCAGCCCGCGCCATCGGCAGCGCGCCCGAGACACAGCCGTGCTAGTGCGTACCTTGGCGAGTATCTGTGTCTTGATGTGCTCCAGCCGGGCGGGTTCGGGCGCGCGCGGCAGGGCGCGGGGCTGCGAGGCGGCGGCGGCGCGCGGCCGGCTTGGCGCGAGCGCGAGCGCCGCACACAGCAGGAGGCAGGCGCGCATGGGCGCCTAGCCGAGCGCGATCAGCCCGCGCCATCGGCAGCGCGCCCGAGACACAGCCGTGCTAGTGCGTACCTTGGCGAGTATCTGTGTCTTGATGTGCTCCAGCCGGGCGGGTTCGGGCGCGCGCGGCAGGGCGCGGGGCTGCGAGGCGGCGGCGGCGCGCGGCCGGCTTGGCGCGAGCGCGAGCGCCGCACACAGCAGGAGGCAGGCGCGCATGGGCGCCTAGCCGAGCGCGATCAGCCCGCGCCATCGGCAGCGCGCCCGAGACACAGCCGTGCTAGTGCGTACCTTGGCGAGTATCTGTGTCTTGATGTGCTCCAGCCGGGCGGGTTCGGGCGCGCGCGGCAGGGCGCGGGGCTGCGAGGCGGCGGCGGCGCGCGGCCGGCTTGGCGCGAGCGCGAGCGCCGCACACAGCAGGAGGCAGGCGCGCATGGGCGCCTAGCCGAGCGCGATCAGCCCGCGCCATCGGCAGCGCGCCCGAGACACAGCCGTGCTAGTGCGTACCTTGGCGAGTATCTGTGTCTTGATGTGCTCCAGCCGGGCGGGTTCGGGCGCGCGCGGCAGGGCGCGGGGCTGCGAGGCGGCGGCGGCGCGCGGCCGGCTTGGCGCGAGCGCGAGCGCCGCACACAGCAGGAGGCAGGCGCGCATGGGCGCCTAGCCGAGCGCGATCAGCCCGCGCCATCGGCAGCGCGCCCGAGACACAGCCGTGCTAGTGCGTACCTTGGCGAGTATCTGTGTCTTGATGTGCTCCAGCCGGGCGGGTTCGGGCGCGCGCGGCAGGGCGCGGGGCTGCGAGGCGGCGGCGGCGCGCGGCCGGCTTGGCGCGAGCGCGAGCGCCGCACACAGCAGGAGGCAGGCGCGCATGGGCGCCAGCCGAGCGCGCAGCCGCGCCATCGGCAGCGCGCGGCCGCGAGCGCCGCACACAGCAGGAGGCAGGCGCGCATGGGCGCCTAGCCGAGCGCGATCAGCCCGCGCCATCGGCAGCGCGCCCGAGACACATAGCCGCGCCTGCAACCACATAAGCTCACTACGTATTGCTAGCTGAACAAGTGGAGATCGACCTTAGTCTATTAGCGTGAATTCTAACGTGATTTCTTCACACTCCCGCGCGATTCGCGGTGAACCCTTTGCCGCGGTAAAAAAAGGCTGACATTATTCGGGGAAAAAGGTTTGTTCGCGGCTAGCCGCCGAACAATGCGTTTCACGCAAGAGTGTGGAGAGCCATTGAACCTAACGTGAATGTGGATCATGGTGAACATATCTTAAAGCGAATAACTTAAAATGATTTCTCGTGACGGATGCTGCAGTAATTACGCGCTTGGATTTAAGCGGGTCATCCGAGGATTCCAAGGATTGGCTAGTTTAGACATTTTATTAATTTCAAAATTGTCCTTTGTTACAAATACTGCGACCCGAGAATTTCATTATTATTTACGAACTAGTAAATATTTTCATTCAATTGAACATATTGTTTGGATTAGAATAATATCATTTTGTCCTATAAAATCGAACCATAACAAAATACAATTTGTTAAATTGAAATTTTACTCTACACCACTGATGTAATACATTCCTGTGTAAGTAAATAAGTTGTAAACGCAACAATGTATCAATTGTACGGTGTACTCATTTACTTATGTATTTTTTATGGAATATGGATGGCCGCACATTTCTAGTCATCCAATTTGCAAGCGTAAAATCATTTTATTCTGGGATCCCGCTATACAACGACCTTCACCGAGCTGCTTATCGGATGAAAACTATTTTATATCCAATTAAATATGTCAATAAATGTATCGCAAGTGGGTTGCCTAAAAAATTTCAGTCCAGGGTATGATTAATTAAGAAAAAAAAACCATTGTAACATGGACTCCTATTTGTTACAGTTTAGTTGACATCGTAGTTCAAATTAGATTGGATGTTATAAATAGTGCTTTTTGTCAGAAATACTTTCCTGGCTGAGGAAAGTATTTCTGTTCTTTATTTTTTGGCAAAAGAAAGTTAACGGATAATAAAATCGCAGGTTTTATGCATAATTATGCACAATTGCAATTTGCGACCTGAATCGCTCATCCAATCTAATTTGAACTAAGATGTCAACGGAACTCTAACAAATAGGAGTTACAATGGTTTTTTTTAATTCTTAATTAATCATATCCTGGACTGAAATTTTTTAGGCAACCCACTTGCGATATATTTATTGACATATTTAATTGGATATAAAATAGTTTTCATCCAATAAGCAGTTCGGTGAAGGTCGTTGTATAGCGGGATCCTAGACCATTTTATCCATCCCACATTTAGAAACATGTTGCAAAGTAAGTACACATAGGTACTATTTTTATTTTCATAGGACTACATAAATATTTGAGTTATTTCTAATTTCTTGAGGAATTCCCTCACACGAGATCAAGATGCTTGGACGAAATATATTACTATCTTTTAGGAAGCCGACAGACGGGCAACCTTGTGAAATTATTTATAATCATAATAATCACCTATAAAGGGCTTTTATAGAGTATATTTTACTAAAATAGTTTGCATGCAGTCCCTGTGATACAATAAGATGGGTTCTGTTGCTTCAAACACCTTTAAAAACATTGTGATGAAGTCCTAATCATATAGATTTCCTGACGATATTTTTATTCTATTAATCCATTATTTGCGAAAATCTAAATAATTTGAATTTTCGCACAAATATTGAGAAAAAGAACAACTGCTTATTCCTTTTCATATTTTTCATACAAAAAGCCCTCTAATTGTTTATTTGCATGATTTTGATGAAAATATATTTTACACTAAGGTTACAGTGAAATAAACTATATCAGTAAGTGGTGGTGATAACAGAAAACAAAACCCGACTGAGTTTGTTGTGGGCTTCTTCTCAGTGCAGGGCGCGTTGGAACCCTCGTAAACTTAGTTTTAAGTCCTCTTGAAGTTATCGCCATACACAAGTGACAAATATCATACTGACTTGTTTCAAGTGCCTGTGAAATAAAGATATTTTGAATTTTGAAAAAATTAGTATCTGAATACATACTCGTAATAAAATAATAAGAACCAATGCCCTAAAATTAATAAAAGGTTGTAAAAAACTATTGATTTTAAAAATTATGACAAAGTTTATGATTTGGCAAATTATTGCTGTACAACAGTAGCCAATGTGCGGTCAGCCTAACCAATTTATAGTGGTCGTAAACTCGCAACGCGGTCGCCATTGGACGGTGTCATCAGAGGAATTGAAAACTTTACTCTTTACTGCCGACCGTCCAACGGACGAGACCGTCTGTTTCTTTTTAACGATTCTTCCTCTGCTCTACGATTACCAACTAATAGTTGTGGTTTATGTTGCTTTAATAGCCGGAGCGCTGGTGACAAAAATTGGCAGGAGTTTTTGTCACCCGGGGGCTGAC
This sequence comes from Coenonympha glycerion, assembly GCA_963855885.1. Classification (NCBI taxonomy): domain Eukaryota; kingdom Metazoa; phylum Arthropoda; class Insecta; order Lepidoptera; family Nymphalidae; genus Coenonympha; species Coenonympha glycerion. The sequence continues at coordinate 766,430 of OY979649.1, read as the reverse complement.
TGCGTTCGAAAAAACTTATTCATCGTTATCGTAATCGCTAGCGAATTCTGCCCCGCGTAAAATTATTTACATTAAATTTGGAAATAATTGTATTTATAGCTTTTAAACTGCAGGTCGATAAAATCGCTTAAATGCACCGTCTACGCCGTGACAGATTTTTATACAATTTTTGTTTATATTGGCTACGTCTGAGAATAGGGCGTAAACTACTTTTCATGCACCGAGAAGAGTAATAATAAAATCGCAAAACAACGCGTGCTGGGTCAGCTAGTATAATAATAAAATCTAACCTTAACGATAGTCTTTCAGAGTAAATAATATCATTGTAATGAACAATATTAAGGCAGGTCGTATTAGATATATTTTGTCATTTCCTCAATATAATATTTTCGTTTCTATACCAAAATATGATGGAATATGAATGGTTTTTGTGAATAGAAACTTCCGCCCTATCGATGATTACAATCAAATGACGGTTTGGAGGAATTCAAGCAAGGAATTGGCTTTTTTAAGCAAGATTTTTTTACCGACTTCAAAAAAAGGAGGAGGTTCTCAATTCGTCGGAATCTTTCTTTTTTTTTTTTTTTTTTTTTATCTATGTATGTTCACCGATTACTCGAAGACGCGTGGACCGATTTGAAAAATTCTTTTTTTGTTTAAGAGGGTTTTGTTTCCAGATGGTCCCATTTTAATCAGGTCAGGATCTGATGATGGGATCCTGGAGAAATCGAGGGAACTCTTCAAATTTTGTATGGACACATGAAACTATTTGAGTATTATTAGAAAGAGTAATTTCCAAGTTGTCCTATGGTCATCAGGTCAGGATCTGATCATGGGATCTTGGTGAAATCGAGGGAACTCTTCAAATTTTGCTAGTATATGTAAAGGTTAATGAAACACCGGTGGTCGGGCATGCACTGACTTTTATTGGTTACTCATTCGACATCGCTCTGTATTATTATTTTACTACCTACATTACAATATACATCACATCTTTCCCCTTAGAAAAGAAAAAAAAATAAAGATCTACCATACACTTTCCTTTAAAAAAAAAACAAAAAGAAAAACATTATATATACCAAAAAAAAATTCATTACATTATTTAAAAAAATCCCAACTTTATAAACATTAAACAAAATTTTACATTCCAATCATTATTATTAATAAATTTATTATATCGATTACATAATTATTTGTGTCATAAAGAACACGCAGTCTTTACAAACCTATAAAAAACACTTAAAATATTATATACTGAACAATTATTTTGGAACAAAATGATAGATTACATTAACAAAAACAACTTAAAAAAAAATATCACATATTGACATACAAATATAATTAAAATATTTTTTATATTTATAATACTCAGTTCACGTACACGAATATCAATATATATAAAAGTATATTCAAATATGCATATTATATGTGTACAATTACATACTATAAACCCTATACCTACTATTCACATGCTATAAAATACATGGGTACAGAAAATACTACCTGAACTTACCCTGAAGTGCCAAGCCGTATCTAGTCGCTTGTGATCCATGTTATGTTCGCGCCATCGGCGCACACTGTTTACTCGTTCACTCTTGTAAATTTTATTTCTACCCACTTTGTTTTTGTATAAAATCGCAGTACTTTAAGGATAAGTTACTTAATATTTATATTGTTATAGTTCTCATGTAAGTGAATTGTTAATTCTTAATGAGAATAAAGTTTCTTTAACCGTACATAATTATTTCAGCATTTATCTAATTATATTACAATATTTAACTATTCCATATAACCACATAACATGCTATTATTTAATTTAACATAAGTGTTAGGTCCAATGTAAAACTAATATTTCAATTACTTTAAACATCATCCTGACAACTCACAATCTTCTCTCTGGGCTGTACTTATGTCAACCCATATCTATCCGGAGTCCTCACCACCCTGCCAGAACGAGTAATTTTAAGATTATTCATACCACTACATACAGTTTTACTTTGACTAGGTTCTACATCTATATTACAGTCTATTTCGTCATATTCAAACCCATAGCAAGGTGTGTCTTGTCTATCTGATGAGTCTAATCTAAGATGTCGCCTATTCCTAACCAGTTTTCTTCCTGTCGACGTTATCACTTCATACGACCTGTTAGGCAAAACGCGACTTATTGAACCCGTTATCCACTTTTTAAAACGTACGTCATATATCCTTACATTCTGTCCTTGCCCTAATTCTTTTAAATTCTTTGCATTTCTGTCATAATAATGTTTTTGCAAGTCCTGTCTGCCAATCAATTTTTCCCTTACATTTCTACTAACTTTTGGTTTTAAAGACTTCTTTGATGTAGGTAAAATACTTCTTAATTTTCTACTTTGTAACAATTCTGCAGGAGAAGGTAACTCCGCTGACAGAGGCGTATTTAAATATTCTAATAAAGCTATACGATAGTCCGTTCCCTGTTCTTTCGTCTTAATCATAATATTTTTCACAGTTTGAATTGTACGTTCAACCTGACCATTAGATTGCGGATAATGAGGCGATGACATAATATGTTTAAATCCCCAATCCATAGCAAATTCTTTAAAATTACTCGAGGAAAACTGGGGCCCACCGTCACTAATTACGACAATTGGAATACCATTATGGCAGTATATATTTTTTAAACATGTAATCACATGTACAGAATCAGTAGAAAGTAACTCGACCACTTCAAAAAATTTACTATAATAATCAACTATCATTAAAAAATTAACACCCTTCAATTGAAACAGGTCAATTCCAACTTTAATCCACGGACCATCAGGAATTTCATGCGGCTGTAATGTCTGTTTTGGATTTATTTTTCTATGCGCCATACACACACCACAATCATTTATCAAATTCTTCAAATCATTATTTATACCTGGCCAAAATACCGTCTCGCGTACCCTAAGTTTTGTTTTTTCTAACCCCATATGACCAATATGTACTTTCTTTAAAATATCTTTACGCAACTTTTTCGGTACAACTATCCTTTCATTTTTCCAAATTAAACCATAAGAAACCGATTAACTCTCCTTATAATTCCAGTACGGTTTAGCAACATCCACTACTTCACTCTTTTCAACTGGCCAACCTTTCCTAACATACTTCATCACCTGCTGCAACTCCTCATCCTGCTCAGTACACTTCTGCAACGCCACAAACTGCGCATCTTCGAAATATTGCGTAAGCGACGAAACTGTATCGCGCGAGATCGCACACACCTCGTCGTGGAGAGAGTCTTGACTAGCATGAAGCGCTGTGCTAGGTTCATACGCACGCGATAGCGCGTCAGCTATATAAAGATGCTTACCTGGCTTATATACAAGCTTAAATGTATAACGCTGTAAACGTAATAGCATTCTTTGCAGACGAGCAGGAGCGTCAGTTATCGGTTTTTTAATTATACTTATCAATGGCTTATGATCAGTCTCGATTGTGACATCTGTTTTACCATAAATATAAGCGTAAAATTTTTCACACGCAAACACACACGCATAAAGTTCTTTCTCAATCTGTGCCCACCGCATCTCGGACTTAGTCAACGCTTTACTGGCATAACATACTGGCAAATTATCTTGCAATAAACAAATTCCTAAACCTGATTTGCTAGCGTCCACAGAAATAACTATAGATTTGTTAACATCATAGTATTGTAGAACAGGAGGACTGGATAAACACTGCTTAATATCCTGAAAACATTTTTCATGTCTCTCATTCCAATGCCACTCAACTTCCTTTCTCAATAATTCTCGCAACGGCAGCACCCTATCCGATAATTTTGGAACAAAGCTACCGATATAATTGACTAAACCTAAAAACCTTTCTACATCTTTTTTATCTTTGGGCGTCGGCATCTTGGTAATCGCCGTAATGTGACTGTCATCCGGATATAGCCCCCTTTTAGTAATCCTATGTCCCAAGTATTTTATTTCTTCCAACCCAAATTTACATTTCTTCTTGTTTAGTTTTAAATTGACTTTTCTACATCTTTCTAACACTCTTTTTAATCTATTATCATGCTCCTCTTTAGTACTACCGTATACTAGTAAGTCGTCAATATACATACATACTCCTTCTATGTCATCAAAGTTTTCTAACATTTTTTTATGAAACACTTCTGACGCTGAACAAATTCCAAAAGGCATACGCAAAAACCTATATCTGCCGAATGGGGTATTAAATGTACAGTACGCACTGCTCTCATCATCTAAAACAACATTCCAGAAGCCCGAGGACGCATCCAGCGTGCTAAAATAGGTAGCTCCCGATAGCTTCGACAGAATCTCATCCAACGTCGGCAACCTAAAATATTCACGTTTAATTGCCAGATTCAACTCCTTAGGGTCTAAACATATACGCAAATCACCGTTAGGTTTTTTTACCACAGTAATGCTATTAACCCAGTCCGATGGACCCTCAACTTTAGCAATAATTTTTTGTGTTTCCATTTCCATTAATTTTTTCTTCACGTCATCTTTTATAGCAATCGGTAATTTCCTAGGCGCATGGACAACAGGAATCGAACCTTCCTTAATGTGTATTTTATACTGACCCGGTAAGCTCCCGATGCCTTGAAAGACATCTTCAAAACTCGCTAAAAACTCCGGCACACAGATATTATTACTCTGAACAGACATGACACGCCTGACTACGTCTAGCTCTGTGCGCGCATACCGTCCCAATATCGGCACCGAATTAACATCTGCTATTTTAAATTCGAGCATATATTTCTTTTCCTTGTAAATCACATTTAAATATATTTTCCCAACGACGGGTATGCTTGCACCAGAGTAACCACTTAATTTTGTATTTGTCATCAATAAACAATCTCTCGGTACATTTAACTTTTCCAAATAACATAACGGTAAAATATTACAGTCGGCACCCGTGTCAATTTTCATAATTATCGAAATTCCACAAATATTTAAGCTAAGATTCCAATCATTATTATTATTCAAGGAATAGATTACCTGATCATCAGAGTCTTCGATATAATGCACCCCACACACCCGAGCGAAATGATTTTTCCCAAAACAACGCGCACACTTTTGACCATAAGCGGGACACTCAAACTTTCTATGCACATTACCACAAAATTTACACTGATAGCCAAAACTCATCGCTGAACGCCGTCGGATATCGGTGTTACCACCGCCTGCCTGAAGGCGCGCTCGCGCCGCATCCGCGCGCGCCACCACGGCACGCGGGGCCCGCGGCACCGCGCCGCTCTCGCCGCGTCCACCTCTGTCGCTGCCCTGTCGCTGCGTCCTGCGCATCACTCCGCGAACGTGACTGTGATGACGTCATCATAGGACCCGCCTGCGACGCACCACCACCCGATCGTTTTACTTGGTGAACATCATGGGAACCTTCTTTCTCCTCCTTAATCTTTTCCGAATACGCACGAGACGTAACGGCGGCACGACACACATCCATAGCCTTTTTCAATGTTAATTCATCTTCTCTTAGCAAACGTTCTCGAATCGCCGCGCTCGATATCCCGCACACCAATCGATCTTTGATTAACTCATCATGCAAATCACGAAACTCACAAGTTTGAGCTAATTTTCCCAACTCGAATACGTATTGCTCGATTGTCTCGTTCTCTCGTTGATCGCGAGTAAAAAATTTGTGACGTTCGACCGTTACATTCCTCTTTGTATGAAATTGTTCATCTAATCTTTTCCAAATACTTTCTACCGTTGTACATTTTTCCGGCACTCGATCCAAAATTTCCCGACACTGCTCACCCACAACGTGCAATAGAATATTGACTTGTATTTCTACTGGCTTCTTGTTTATCTCACACGCCTTACTGTAAATCTCATAGCTTCGTTTCCATTTTGTCCATCGCTCATTCAGACTCCACGCATCGGCTGCGTTCTTATCGAAGCAAAATGATGACGGCGGGGACAATATACTTTCCATATTTCACTTTTAATCACAACTAAAACCACTATTTTAATTTTAAATCTCGACTGCGCCATGTAAAGGTTAATGAAACACCGGTGGTCGGGCATGCACTGACTTTTATTGGTTACTCATTCGACATCGCTCTGTATTATTATTTTACTACCTACATTACAATATACATCACAGTATACTTAAAGCGAGTTGGGTATTTTTTATAGTTACTGGTGCATATGCTACCAGATACTGATTTGATGACTAAAGTCATCAAGTCAGGGTCTGATGATGGGATCTTGGTGAAATCGAGGGAACTCTTCAAATTTTGCTAGTATACTTGAAGCGAGTTGGGTATTTTTTATAGTTACTGGTGCATTTGCTAGCAGATACTGATTTGATGACTAAAGTCATCAAGTCAGGGTCTGATGATGGGATCTTGGTGAATTTGAGGTATCTCTTCAGATTTTATGAACACACCACATTCGAAGTCGGGCGATTGTCTATGACTTCGTCATTTCTTCGCACATCAAGTAAGTAAGAAGGACTATTAGGGATTGTATGAAACATTGCCCGACTTCGAATTGGTGTAGGTACCTAAAATTTAAATAAAAATTATTTCACTCTTTGTAGTGGCATTTGAAGTTGGTTTTTTGGAAAGCATTTCCCATTTTTTTTCATTTCGGTTTATTAGTAACGTATGAAGAAGTAAAAATTTTGTAACTTAATAAATTCTTTAGGGCACCTGTCCTTCATTTCCTGTTATTGGAAGACTACACAGCATCTCTACGCAGTAACTTTTGCCAACTTCTAAAAGACTGTTTTGTACAGAACAGAACGGGACACTGATTTTTGATTATACTTATAGGTTCTTCTTCTTAGTTCTTACTTTCCTCTAGTCGGGGAGTTTCAAAAATATTATTTAATCCTTTTTCAATTACAAGTCTACAAAAGTCGTGAGTGTTTTAAATTTTTTTAATTTTCCACTTGTTATGATGACATTTGGCAGTTATTTCCTACAACTATTTCAATTTTCAAGTCGATAGCTTTAATAGTTACTGAAAAAAAGGGTCGTGACAGACAGACGGTCAACAAATTAATCCTATAAGGGTTCCGACTTTTTAATTTTTAGGTACGAGATCCTCAAAATCTTTAAGAATGACAATTTAGCGATCGGACTTGTATATCTTGAAGGCACCCAGATTGTACTTGGCTGGGAACACGGAGAATGGAAGGGCGTTCCACATCTTACAAAACCAAAGCTTCAACGTGCTGGGGTGCTGAGAAGAGCTAGCAAAAACTCACCTTATAGTTAAATGTTGATGCAGTCTTCTATCGAAGGAACCAACCTGTAAGAAAACACATCGGTTATTTAGATAGCCTTTTTGACGAGCCAATTTGTGTCTCTATAACCTCATAAGCCCCTTCGCACACGTGTCGTAAGTGTTGTGACGCTACGCATAACAATATTATGACAATCACGCCTCCTCTTCGTGCTCGTATTGCTCTCGTCGTATTACGCTATACGACCTCCCTGAAGATTTTTGACAACCTCCCTGGCGCAGGGGAAGCGCGCTCGGATTCGAGTGGGAGGTCGCGGGTTCGATTCCCGCCACGGGCCACTTTGGAATGTAATAATTTCTAATTTGGCTCAGGTCTGGTCTGGTGGGAGGCTTCGGCCGTGGCTAGTTACCACCCTACCAACAAAGACGTGCCGCCAAGCGATTTAGCGTTCCGGTGCGATGCTGTGTAGAAACCGTTGGGGTGACTTTACTTACCTCTTCCAAGTTAGTACGTTAACATCTTCGGCTGCATCATCACTTACCATCAGGTGAGATCGCAGTCAAGTACTAACTTATAAAGGGTAAAAAAAAGAATACGCTTACGCTTACGAGTCGTGTGCGAAGGGCCTTAATTGGCTTCGGTTCGGTCTAGTGGGAGGCTTCGGCCGCGGCTGGCTTCCTCTCTACCTAAGGCTTAGATATCCCACACTGTAAACATAGCGCCAGTATCTCAACTACCAAACATAGTATATTTAAAGCAGCGCAATACATTCGACCGTTCAAAGTATACTCGTTATTCACAAAGTGGCAAGTTTGTTCGGAACTGGGTCAAAACTACGCAAAAACGAATCAAACTACAAAAACTTGTTTTAATTTACTTTTTTCTGTTGAAGCAAAAAATGCATTGTTAAAATAATCTGTGAACCAATATTGTTGGAGATTTCCCTGGTGCAGATGGCAGCACGCTCGACGGATTTGAGCTGGAGGTAACAGGTTCGATTCCTGACCCGGCCAACCGGCAAGAGATACAGCCTGGTGACAGATGGACAGACGTCCGGCGAAGTCTTAGCCGTTTTTCTTTGGGTGCGAAACCCTGAAAAAGCATTAGTTTCGCCCTAGCACTGGAGCATTTGGACTCAGTAAAGTGTAATTGTAAAAATGGAATAATTTTAAAACCATACCTTGAATAAACTAGTAAGTAATGTTTCTCTTATTAATCCTTTTATGTTTGAGGTTCAAATACATAAAACTTATCTGTTAGAGCTTTTATAACTGTACTTAGAAATATATGTTAATAGTTAAGCTATTAGTTAGTTTGATGAGAACCTATAAATTTAGGCCTTGTCCTCTTTTATTCTTATAAAGCCTTTGTACGGCCTAACCTGCGTGGGTAGATGAAAGCGAGAAGGCTATAAAGGTTGCCTGAATCTAGATCTTTTCAGCCATACCGACAATGCCTGAATAAAAGCTCAAAGTTCACAGGAAATTTAGAATTGTTAGCGTTAAAAACCTAGTTCGCAAAAATGAAATATTTCCACGCAATTCTTTAAGTTGATTTCTCACCGAACACAAAAAGATTTTTTATGAAAGCCAAAATTGATTGATGTTGAAAAAAGTTGTGGATATAAAACTAAAGACCCAAAATACATGACGTTTTAATTTGAAAAGTAGGTAATAGGTAATCTTAATAACTATAACATGCCAATTACATAAGTAGGACTGATTAATTTTTTTTGCTATAATCCGCTACTTGAAAAGATTCTATATGGTACAATATGCAGGAACACTGTCCACACGAAACACCACACACAATTTTCCAATACTTTCTTCGACGCACGTTTCGTCCCGACACCGGGACATCCTCAGCAGATGTTGACTACATGCGAAATCGTAGAGTCGATTAATCATTCCTACTAATTATGGATTTCCGCAAAATAACGCCTATACTTCCATTCAATTTGCCAATTACATGTCATACTCGTACCATTGATATAATACGAGCGACAGACATGAACTGTTGAATCTTCGCTGAAAACCGCTTCTTCTCAGTGCAGGGCGCGTTGGAACTTTCGTAAACTTAGTTTTAAGTCGACTTGGAGTAATCGCCATACAACTGTGACAAATATCATACTGACCTGTTACAAGTGCCTGTATATTAGGCCTATGTGCAATAAAGATATTTTTAGTTTGAGTTTTGAGTTTGAAAATGGATCGTTTTATATTTGTCAAACCTCCGTTCGTGGGAGGTCATCCTAAAGCTAACCTTTGAGAGAAACTTCCACGCGTTATGCCTGCCTTTTGTACGATCTTTGGCCTCCCGCTAACAAAGCCTCCTTGACTTTTCTTGTTAAACAAATTAAATTACGTGATGAATTCAAGCCAAAATGGGAAAGCGGCGAAATTGCTCTTTGAGGAGCGATTTTCGTCTATTGTGGTTGTAATTTTATTTATTTTTAGATTTATTTTGTTAATTTTATGAACGGCACCTCTTATTTTGATTAAATCCTTGGTTATCAATGAAAATGTTTTACTGTATGTCTTCTCTAATATACAAAATTCGCTCGCCAATCTTTGTTACTAAACTCCTTCGAAACGGCTCGACTGATTCTGATGAAATTTTCAGTGTATAAGCACTGGGTCTATTGGAGAGCAGGTTGTTATCTATTTTTATAATTCTTATGGCAGCACAACGTTTACCAGCTTATCTAATTCTAAAGTTATAGACAAAGAAAAATAAGTTTCCTTACTGAATAAAATCTGTATGACAGGAAATGTGCATTGAAAGGAAAGTTTTTGTATGCAAAATTTAATTCCGGAAATGAAAAACAAATTCCTAGTGCCAGTGGTTCTTAAAAATACTATTTGATTTTGGAAAAGTAGACACCACTTTTGGTCTTGGTGGTTTGGTTTTTCTAAAATTACTTACTGTTTAAACTTTCAGACGTCTGAAATTTTGGTTTTACATTTAATAACATGATATTATTACAATACATAAAGAAAGTACCCAAGACTTGAAGGCTCAGGAAGGAAGTTTTCAATATTTTCTCCCTCGTAGTTCACAACTCATCTTTGAGATTGGTCACCAAAACCGATAAAGCTATACCTAACAGCTATCGTCTGACCGACTTGTAAGTTGTTTGTGTGTTGGTGTAACAGCTATCGGTTTGTAAGTTGTTTTCCGTCGCCAATCGATGTAGTCGTAGTTTAACTTTGACAATTTCAGAATCTTTTCGATACTGTGGAAATGTGTAACTTTTGTTTTTAAATATTATTCACTCGCACATTTGAATCCCGGACACCGCACAGTTGTTATCTTTGTAATGACAAGAAGCTACTATAAGCAATGATGAGTAGGTATCATCAGTCATCACTTAGCTATGATTTCTGAAGTACGTTTTGGACTTAAGGTGTTATGATTTGATATTAACGGCGTAGACGGTAGTTTAAGTGATTTTAGTGATGCAACTAGGGTTGCCAGATACACGCTTATAATTTCCTGGACATTTCTGGTGTTACAAACGGAGTTGGAGTTTAAGAGTTCAAACTTCCTTTCAAACTGCAAATGTTTGCTGTTGGACTAGCAATAAAAATAAATCCAAAATTACTAGTTACCTGTGTACCGTACCTACATCATCATTAACAGCAAATTCAGCCACTTTTGAGTCGCCTTCATTCGAAACTGAGCTTTTAAGCGGATTACAGAGAAAGAGTGAACCCTAAAGAGTCTTAACCTCAAGCTATCAAAAGGCTGAGGGCCTTATACTCGCTCGCGGAAGGATGAGCCCCGCGAATCGGGGCTCAAGCGGGCGGCTCAAGCGGGCGGCTGAAGCGGGGCTCCGTCGACCGAGCTTTTAAGAGGTTTAATATTATGTAAAGAAATATTTAATTTGACCAATTTCAAAACCCTCACCAGAATGGCACCTCCCCGTGGTGTCGTACCTAACTTTGTGGGAAAAAACTAGTGTTCATGAATTTCGGGACAGTAGAGTGTAATTACTGAACACAGGACACACGTTCCTGGTCTTACGGGATTGCCGGCCATCTGGCAATCGCTAGATGCAACGCTGCATGTCGCACCTATCAACAACAAGTGAGAAGGACAAAATTAATTAAATGTATCCTCTTAAAAGACCTTCATAGTTTGACCAACTTTACCGGAGGCATAACTATTGTGAATTAATAGAAACATTTCTATATAATCATACGGACAGTCTCGCGGAAACTTTGCAATTTCCCCCTAATTTTCCCATAATTCTCCCGTAATTCGATACACAATCTGCCCCGCCATTAAAACTGAAAGTTACCAGACGTTGTTTACCATGAGTTCACCATTAGTTTTGTGTGAGTTTGGAGCTTTTTATACGTTCGACAGGCCACAAACAGATTTAACACTTGGTTTTTATTAAGGCAATAGAGATTTGACTAGCGTTACATACTCCCGCCGAGTTACTCTAGTCTACTTATGAGACCCATAACCCATTAAGGTGTTTCGGCCCTACCAGTCCGGGAAATTCAGATTTGATTTAGTTTTTCGCAAATATTAAACTAACAACACATTGTAGGATTTGTAGGTTTATGGCAATGATTTTTGCGAGCATAATATTTATGCATCTACATGTTTTTAATTACATAACTTTGCTCGTTACATAACTTTGACCAGATGGACTGACGACATTAAAAGGGTGGCGGGAAGGCGCTGGATACAGTTAGCGCAAGACCGTGCGGGCTGGAAATCATTACAGGAGGCCTCTGTCCAGCAGTGGACGTCCGTCGGCTGAAACGAACGAACGAACGAACTTTGCTCAAAAATTGGTCTCCGCCTCATGTTGATTCTCGAAAGATAATTTTTTGCAGTTTCCCAGATCTGAAGTCAATATGAAGTAAATGAGTATTGTTGAGCAGAGTTTTTATAAAAAACATGTAGATGCATAAATGTTGTGCCCGCGAAACTCATTGCCGTGAGCCTAAGATGTATGAAAAACTAAATTAAATTTGAATTTTCGCGCCTGGATGGTACATACCCCTTAATAGAATTGTTAATAATTAGTACGGAACCCTCAGTGCGTGTACCCGACTCGCACCTAACCAATTATTTCTGTTACCGTTTCAGTAATTGGAAAATCATTGAGTTTTCAACATGCATTCCGTTTTCTAAATATAAAACGGCCATCGATCTGATTGTTCATTTGTAATGAGGATGTCTAACAAGCTGCGTTGAATGTTATTTGACAGCAAGGGCGCAAAGTAGCGTTTTCGGTACAGCGTTAAGGAAATGTTTGAAGTCTTGGTTTGAATTCTTACCACGAAAAAAATACAATATTTCTTGGAATACGTAACATGTGCATATTGAATGTGCAATTTACACAGATAAAGAAAGAAAGAAATTTTTATTTTATAACAATATGCCACACATTTCAAAACAAGATACACACTTCTGTACTAAGACGGTGACCGAAGCTTCCACCACCTGGGCAACAAATACCAGATTATTGCCCAAGTGACGGAAGCACCAGACACCGCTTGTCATGTGTGCCACAATCCACAAATGACAGATAGAATAAAATGTATAAATGATAGGATTTTCGTAGATCTTCTTCATGATTTATCAAGAGATGGAAAAAACTAATTTTCATTCCTAGTATCCTCCGTCGTACGATCCCAAAAGGAACGTCCCAATAAATTCGTCATTGGAAGTAAAAACCCCTTCGAGAATTATATATTAGGGGCTATTCAGACGGTCTAGATTAGACGAGACGAGACTAGAATTCCTGCATGTCTTTAAATTATAGTCTTTAGTATGGACGACATTAAACGTACTTAATTTTGTTATGTTCTCATTTGTATTTTTTAGAGTCGTCTCTCCCACGGACCAAAGAATAAGTTTATGTGTATCCCCTTGTAACAGAAACTATCAGATACCCGCGACTTCGCCTGCGTAAATTAAAGTCTTTCCTATTCCCACGAGAACCATAGATTTTTCCGGAATAAAAAGTAGTTTTTTTGTTAATCTATCATAGAAACCATGTATTTTCCCAGAATGAAAAGTAGCCAGTGTATATTCCAGGATATAATCTTAATGCCAAATTAATTTCATAAAAATCAGATATTCACTGATTCTCACTATTTCAGCACCCATGAATTTTTCGAGATAAAAAGTAGAAGATGTATTATTACAGGATAAAATCTATCTCCATTCAAAATTTCAGCCAAATCGGTTCAGTAGTTACGGTATGAAGTAGTGATTCTCTGCCGTGAATATCTGTTTTTCAATATTATCATGGAAACCATGGTTTTTCCCGGGATAAAAGTAGCCTATATAATATTGATACCGCTGGCAATGAGTGGCACAATCCAGAAATTTGCCCCAACTCAGCATGGTGCTGTGTGTCCCATATAAGCATGCCTACTACGCTACCGAAGTGCAGTTTGCAAATTGCAAGGTTCCTTATGTTAACCTTTTCATGGACAAGGAGTGCAGAAAGTAAAATTATCGATCAATCGGAATAAAAAACGGAGGATCGCATTCTCTTCGGACACTTCAAGGTCCATAAGATGTATTGCAAAGGGATCGAGTAAACAAAGTTAACTTTTACAACAAGTCTTTGCACGTGGCAATAGATTCACTGTGTTTTCATGAGATGAGTTTTACGATATTATGTACTCGTGTATAAAAAATAGTCAAGTGCGAGTCAGAATCGTATACCGCGCGTTCCGTACTTTAGAAATGTGAACTGTAAGAACTTGGTAAGTTGTAAGTACCACTTTTTTCGATGAAGGTTTTTTGTATAACATCAAGAAAGCTATGCTTGTTTTCTTGTATACTTTATACATGAATTTTTGTTGACCATAATTTTTTGATCGGTAAACTTTGAATATAAGGGAGGCAACACTATATTCAGATTTATGTTACAAAGACTCTTGGAAGTGAGTGTATATTTCGTCTGATCATAAGATGCTGTCATAATCTGTAATTATTATAATTTTTTTAAGCAGCAATCTCTGAGTTTCTTCCCCGATCTTCTCGGCGCAATACTGCTTTCCGACCGTGGGGGTTAGAGTTTGACATTTCCTAAGTGCTTATTTAGGTCTATGTGACAGAATAAATATTATTTTGATTTTGTTTCAACATTTTTATCATTTTGGTACGGAACACTAATAGTTGTAGATTGATATAGTTAAAAGCATAGCTTTACGATACGAGCAAGATGTTCACCTGATGCTAAGTGATACGCCTGCACATGACTGACAAATGCAGGTATCACAAAACTACTTGTCATACTTTGGTTAGTTGCTTCAACCAGGTTTTATGGCCCACGTCTGGGCATGGGTTTCTTATGGTCTGGTCGTAGCTCACCATGCAGCTAAGTGTGGGTCAGCAGGTTTCACACACTTCTGAGACCGTTTGGAGAGCTCTGTTTAGCTTTTTCCTACAAAAGTCAGAGGTTCGTACCCGGGATTCAAATTACCTACACTCCAATAAGATGCAGCTGCTTTTAAAAACATTTTTTTCGATGCTTCCTTAATTCACACGAAATAGTATTTAAAGCTCCACAAGCCATACTATATAATACATCACGCTTCGGTGTAACCCAAACACGCATCCCCCTCCCCCCAGGGTAGACTGGGCGGCGCCTGCCAAGGCTGTCTAGCAGCTGGGGTTAAAGACATAGCATCGAGCTCGTGTAAGGGAATTTTTTCTCTTCAAAATCAAAATCAAAATCAAAATATCTTTATTTCACATAGGCCTAACAAACAGGCTCTTGCGAACGTCGGTATGACATTTCTTGCATAAGAATGGTGATAACTACAAGTCGACTTAAAACTAAGTTAACGAGGGTTCCAAACGCGCCCTGCCGCTAAGAAGAAGCCCACAACAAACTCAGCCGGGTATTTTTTTATGTTATCACCATTTAACAAAATAAGTATAAAATAAGTATAAATCGATATCCTCAAAAGAAGTGACAGCCCAATGTTTGAGACCTCTGCCTTCTAGAAAAAAGCCAGGGGTTCTAAACACAAGCATGTTAATTTAAGCTCATCTTATCTTACTATATAATTGTTACTGTAATTATATATAAAGTATTGGCTCAAAGTGTTATTGTATAATGTGAATTTCGGTTTTCGCAAATCCCGCGGAAACCATGAAAATTTCCGGGATGAAAAGTTGCTCATAATCCAGGATATAATATATATCCATTTCAATTCTTACACATACACACTTTCGCATTTAAAATATTAGTATGATGTGATGTGAGAGTAGTTCATATTATTATTCTCCTAAGTTTAGCCAATATTCAAGGTGTTATAGCAACAAATATAAATGGAACCCTTGAAAGTAATTGCTCCGTAAATTGTGGCTTAGCTAGAAGAAGACTAGGTTTTTTCATATTACATATATGAATAAATTCATTTTTTCCTCGTCGGCTAGTCTGCTGATAAGTAAACGCTTTGTACGCACGAAGTACTTTTAAAAAGAGTCTAGTTCGCCCAAATAATGGCTGACCCACATCCGAGTCAAGGGTCGCGAAATGTTGGCTCGGGGATAACAAAAAATAATTTTGTATAATGTACTGCTTGTGGCAGCTAAATAGGCCTTTGCTTAGCAATTTTGTCTATACTCTGTAACCAACGGATATTCTTAAACTATGGTCAATGTCTGTGGCACTGTACCAATATCGGACGATTTGATGTGGACACCTGCAGAGAAATCGGCTAAAAAAGTATCAGTCATTAAAGAACTGCATCAATGTCACACGTGATTTTCAAGTGTTTACAGATACAGTTCTTTAATGATTGATACATTTTTAGCCGCGATCGCCCTGCTGATCTATTTTGGCGAACAATTTTATAATCATTTTATCATTTAGGCTCCGTTAATATTTTCCATGTTGCTTCGATTATGTTTAATAGCCTTCCTGAATTTTTCGATAAATGGACAATCCAACACAAAAAAATTGTCAAGTGCGAGTCGGACGGACGGACGATAGCGAAGTCTTCGTAATAGGGTTCCTTTTTTACCCTTTGGATACGGAACCCTAAAAACAGTAGTTTCTGAAATAAGGGACCCGCTAGGTGGTTGGCTGAAACCTGGCGGGCGCGCGGTAAATACGATAGTGAATCCCGTACTCCTGCCAGCAGGTCCGTCGTGGAGATAATATTTTGCTAGTTAAGGGCAATGGGTAACATCCGGGCGCGAAAATTCAAATTTTATTTAGTTTTTTGCTCATAGTGGGCTAGTTATAGATCGAATGTTAGTGGCAATGTGTTTTGCGGGTACAGAATTTATGCATCTACATGTTTTTAATAAAAACTCTGCTCAACAATACTCATTTACTTCATATTGGTCCCGATAGCTCGAAATCTGGGAAACTGCAAAGAATTATCTTTCGGGAACCAATATGAGATGAGTGGGAACTTTCGAGCAAAGTTTCTATTAAAAACATGTAGATGCATAAAAAGTAGGCCCGCAAAATGCATTGCCATAAATCTACAATGTTTAGTTAGTCTAATATTTGGGAAAAACTAAATAAAATTTGAATTTCGCGGGCTGGTAGGGCCGCAACACCTTAATGGGTGCAAGCCTCGCTAAACTCCCGTGTTCCCCCTCAAGGAGAGTATATGCGTTTTTCTGTTTTAAAAGAAATATCTATTTGGCGTTATAATTATAAGGTGGAATTCAAGTTTTTTGGATGTTAGTAATAGTCGAAAATCTTGTTAAATACTCAAATACTATTAACTATTAAAAGAACTAAAGAGAAATGTGGTTTGACTTGGTTTACCTCTAAACCAGCCAATACTTAATGTAGGTAAAGTATAAGTTTGCGAGTCAAAGCGTTCCAAACTTAAACACTCAGAGAAATCAGACTAAAACAACTTTAGCCCTAGATTTTATCTTAACGAGACTTCTTATACCATTACATCTAGGTACTTAGTTAGTTCTTGTTCTTATGAAATTTTTTATTTCTCTTGTTTTAGCGTTTAGGTACTCCGTCTTTACTATTAATTAAGGAATTTTGAAAAGAAAGTGTGATACAAGATAGACATTTATGTAAGAACATACATAGATAAAAAAAAAAAAGATTCCGACGAATTGAGAACCTCCTCCTTTTTTTTGAAGTCGGTTAATTAGAAGAAGCTACAAAACTTGGCATTGTGTAGTCAACATCTCCTGAGGATGTCCCAGTGTCGGGGCGAAACGTGCGTCGAAAAAAGTGTCTTAGGGAAGAATTGTGGTGTTACATGTGGGCGGTGTTCCTGCATATTGGACCATACAGATTCTTTTCAAGTAGCGGATTATAGCAAAACAAATTAATTTGTTCTACTGCTACATTGGGAAGAACCGGCGGGAAACTCAGCTGTCTTTGAGATAGAGTCTCGATAATCTGACGTTTTATTGTTTTGAATAAAGAATAATGTCTGTAGTCTTTATTTCTTTCACATTAAATTAGTTTTAACGTTAACGTATTTAATACGAATAAAGTTTATCCCGTTTCACGGAGAATAATGAAATTCATCGCTCTGACCCAGATCTCAGTTTGTGTTGTTTAAAAACGATAAAATTTTAAATATACAAATGAAATGCAGATTCCTGTTGATAAAACTTTTAAAATACAGCTCTCTGAGTATTCTTTATAAGAAAATTTAATTGAAAATTGAAAAGATTATTCGTTCAAAAGAAACTGTCTTTATATCTGAAAGGTTGTAGATTAATGTAATTTAACTCTCACATAGTTACTTATTTTTGAGGGTTCCGTACCTAAAAGGTAAAAAAGGAACCCTATTACGGAGACTTCACTGTCCGTCCTTCCGTCTTTATGTCACCAGTTTGTATCTCTTGAACCGTGATAACAGCTTGCTATAGCTTAACATTGAACAGCACACTAACTGCGCAAGGAAGGTCGTATTTATTTTATTTTCTCGATGTATCTAGAGTCTAGAACACTTATCTACTTAAAATGTCCCGGCTAGTGTTTCACGGAAGCCCTAGACTCAGCTCAGACCCCCAATCAATCCAGCTCGCTCATGCATCGAGGGAATCCTATCAGCTTAGTCTGTAAACATGCGGCGCTTCACGCGAAACCGTTTGATCCTCTTTTTACACGACTGGCCAAAAAAGGAGTGTGATGTTTTAGGGTTCATTGCACGACTCCCCAAAAAGGGAGTGTAATGTTTTTAGGGTTCTTGTATGTATGTGTAATTGTATGTATATGAGTTTCTTTATTCCACCATAACTTCTGAACGGCTGAATAGATTTGGACTTATGGGGAATCGTTAGAATCCTTACATCATTCCGAGTAACATAGGCTATTTTTTTTTGGAAAAGATGTTTTACCACAAGGCAGTCGTGTTTTTAATTTTTAAATTAATTATTTACTTCTAATACGTATAACCATAAAACAGTTTCATTGAAACTATTTACTATTCCAAGTCTCTGCGCTTATCTTGCAGTTTTAATTAACAGAAACGAGGTTTGCGTGTGAATGTTTTTCACACCTAAGGGTGAGTAGTCACTAATTAAATAGGTACTACATTTCATGTTGTGGTAATTATGCAAAATACTTTGTTAAAGTTAAATGCGTATGCACTTGTTTAAGTTGGTGATTATTGCAGTGTACAAACATTTGTTTTGATGTTATTAAAGAATCTTTAAGAGTTTTTTTTATTGTACAAAGGAATGAGTAACTTCTGGCGGCCATAACTCAAATTTTATTTATTTTTTCGCGAATTCCAGATTAATTACAGATTGTAGGCTTAAATGTCAATTTATTTTGCAACAATAAAATATTATTATAGCTATATTTCTTCCATAAAAACATTGCTCAAAAATTGCCATTCTTCTCATATTGGTTCCTGAAAGATAGTTTTCTGCAGTTTCTATAGTTTCCAAAATTAAGAGCTTTTGGGAACTACTTATGAGAAAAGTTTTTATATTGATTTAAACATTTATGTTTATAATATTATACCTTATTTTCGCAAGACTCATTGCCTACGAATATGATGTATAATTTGTCTAATGTTTGCGAATAACTAAATATAATTTGAATTTGAAAACACGTCCATCCTAAAAATCGATATCCGCCTATATATTGGGTATACCATTCGACCATAATTGCGCGCGAATTAGGTCATCAAAAAAACTAACATCACTTAATTAGGAAATAAACATATAAAACATTAAAATTTTAAAGTTGACATTGTTTGGATATTTCTGTTTGACTGGAGTTTTAGTCTCAGAGGTGAGGGAGTAAAATTGCAACAGTTTTATAATAGTAGTTTATGAAACGGATGCATAATGGGGGGTATTAAAACATGAGTGTGAGTTTAAAAAACGAGCCGCAGGCGAGTTTTTTAATAGTATCACACGAGTGTTTTAATACCTAATTATGTAGAGTTTCATACACTACTTTATCTACGCTCAAATTATCATAAATCCAAACCATAAAATCTTGCTAACGTTTGTCGTAAATCCTTCACTTTGTTGGTAAAAGATTGTGGGTCATTTTTGTTGCAATTACTAAAATGTCAGGTGGAGTTAAATTTTCTTTAGTACGTTTCACTGCTAGACATTTTTCCGCGCTAAGTTTTGACTAAGTAACAAATATAACACATTGAAATGTTAAAAGTTAGGTATGGCGCCAAAATTCAGTTGCAAACTGCGTATAGTCTGTTAAAAAAGTCATGAAACAAAAAAGAGTAGAAAAATATTTATACAAGTCAGATAAACTATATTTTTAGTGGATAATTAAATAATCAAAAATTATACATAATTCTTTTCAATATTCTGTATGAACACACTTTTTAATCAGTCATATAAGGCAGGGAAAAATTATTGTTTCCGTGAATTAATTGTTGTCTATGGTCGATCATGACTACCAACTAAATGTTGTCTGTGGACTCCTTATATAAAAAAAAACAAAATTGAGGATTGGCTCTACACTCTCTTTTGGCTATGACGACCACAGAGAAAAGAAAGTTATTCCCTGGTCTGTGATGACGACACACAAAAATACAGGAACCCAGAGCCGCGTATCGTAATAGAAATTATTCAACAATCTAGAGATATTTCCATAGTACAGCTATGTTATAATGAATAACTTTTTAATAATTATAGATGTCTGTGAATAAAGTAGGTCAATATGTGACACATTTTGATTTCATAATTCGAACTTTAAGCAATGAGCGTAGATAAAGACTAATATTTTTAAATAGCGATGCAACAGAGTGGTATAATAGATAAATAAATACAACACACTTAATTTACGAGAGCCTACCGCCAGTAGCTCAATACTTTCGTTCGTTCCATTTCTAAATATTTTAGGTGTAACGCAAAATGCCATATGGCTAGATGTGCTGGATTACGGACACTAGAAAGGTATATGTACCTAAACATTTGGTTAGAATCTCGGTATTACCACGGAATACATAATAGTAGCAAACGGTACAGAAGGCTCACTCCGAAGATGATTTAAAGAAATGGCGACTCTAGCGCTGACACAAAAAGTGCAATTCAGTTCGCAATTGCGCACGGCTCCGCCTCCGCAAAAAACACGCAACACTCTCAAAGTTGTGGTCTCTTTCTATCGCGTAATTTTATCTCCTTTGACTTACTAAGGATGTCTCTCAATCGGGCGCACGCAGCGCGTGAAATAGACCTTACAAGAACTAACACGAGCAAAGTAGCCAGCGCGCGGCAACCGCTTGAAGTTAGTACGTCGAGACGGCTACCTGTAGTTTCTTCGATCACGTGATAAGTGAACCTGCTATTACCAAGCTGGCCGGCCCAGCTGTAATGCGACATTCGACATTCTTGAGATGATTATAATAAAAGTTTCATTCTAAAAATATGACAAAGTTTAAGCGTGTATGAAACAGTTGCAGTTTTAGTCCACGAGCTCTCGGACTAGCGAGTACATAGCGCGTGCCAGCGCAGTACGCTGTTCAAGTGTACACTGCACAGTGACACTATGCGAGGACAATGAGCCGCGACGGGTACAATGCAGGTTATGAGCACATCGCAGCCAGCACTTAAGGAATATGACGCAACAATTGTTACTTCTGGGACTACAATATTGTGTTACTATATACCATTGAAATAAAAATCCATGTAATAAACTTTCATACTAAATAAGAATATTTGCGTGCTATGGAGGGGTTTATGTTAGGAGTATCCCTGAAGGATAAATAATCAGAAATGAGGAGATCCGCAGGAGAACCAAAGTCACCGACATAGTCAAAACCTGACAAGCTGAAGTGGCAGTGGGCAGGTCACGCTTGTCGTAGGGGCGATGGTCGTTGGAGCCGGAAAGTCCTGGAGTGGAGACCGCGTACAAGTCAGCATAGTATGGGACGACTCCCAGCTCGTTTTATTGCTTTTTCCCAAGTAGATTTGGCCTGTGTGAATAATAAAGATTATTATTTCATTTTTTATGCACAATAAAAAATAGCACAAGAAGGCGACCGTGTCACCTCTAGTTTTACTCTAAGAGTTCGACTTTCAAAAAAAAGTTTAAACCACAGCGTTCTCCGTGGTGTGAAGTGCCTACTAAACCGCACTTGGCACATGGAGTGCTATGGTCAAATCCTGTACTCAGTCAGGCCAGGTTCACTTATCACGTGATCAAAGAAACTACAGGTAGTCGTCTCGACGTACTAATTTCAGTCAGCCGCCGCGCGCCGGCTACTTTGCTCGTGTTAGTTCATGTACAGTCTATTTCACGCGCTGCGTGTGGTCGATGACAAGACAACCTTAGTACGTCGAATGAGATAAAGTTACGCGTTAGAAAAAGATCACAACTTTGCGTTTGTTTCGTGTTATTTCCGGAGGCGGAGCCATGCGCTGTTGCGAACTGAATGGAATTTTCTTTCTAGAGTCGCTATTTCTTTAAATCATCTTTAAATCACCTTGCGGTGCGAGTGTACCGTTAGGTACTATTATGTATTCCGTGGCTAAGTCTGAGCCATTTGCCTGGGAGATAATATAGTGTATAGATAAGTGAATGCGCAAATACAGACGCCCTCTCAGCTCTCTCTCTCTCTCATAATCCAAAAGACGACAGCTTTGATGCGACCGGAGAGAGATCCGATACAGGACCAAATGCTTAACGTTCTCTCTGAGGCACGGACTATAACTAACTCCGGTTATATAAAAAAATCCCTTATAGAAAAATCAACAAAAAAACTATTAAAAATTTTTGTCCCGAGCCGGGTATCGAACCGAGGGCCTCGTGATCTGCAGACCATCGAGGCAGTTAAAGTCAATATTAACATAATGATAATAACATCAAATATATCCGCAATGTCGGTCGCTTGATCCGACATCATCGCTCCGGCAGTTACGGTACCGATAAATAAAAATATCGTAAAACGAGCGTCGCACTCGTAAATACGGTCGCGACCGTAAACTTAGTTACGGAGTTAGGGTGCGTTTCTACTGGGGTGGAGACGATCAAGAGATAAACGATATACACTAAAATCGCTGCAAGAATAACATGAACATCCGAGGCAGAAGGCAAAACTACAAACTAGGCCAATCGGTCATTAATATGGCAATAATAATAATAAAACGTGTTTCGTGAAAATACGCGAAATTGAAAACTCAAGCTTATCGTGGTAACTAGGTGGTTTCTACTTTACAAATTAATCAGAATATGATACGTATTAAAAAGTCTTAACAATGAAAACATAATATTTATAATTCTAAATTAGTTGTGCTTATTTCAACTGATATAACTAGCCTACGCTTCTTTAGCCGATCTTCCTTAAAGTTATGTTAAAATAAGTATGGGAAACACATATTACTGCTCGACAAACTAATCACGTGAATAAACAAAACGACATTCTCATGTGTTATATAGGACTTCAAAATAAAAACTAAACAAACTCACAATCTCAAATATATACATATTATATATTTTTTTTCAATCCATATAAATGTTATGGAACTAACGATTGAAAGGTTCCAATAACGATAGTAGATAAATCATTGATAAAGCTTCAGCCCCTTGTTTGTGTTAGAAAAACGTATTCATCGTTATCGTTATCGTTTAAAAACTCTGCCTGCTGATTGGTTCTCTGATTTACGTCAGCCAATAGGAGGGCAGAATTTTCAAACGCTTACGATAGCGATGAATACGTTTTTCTTAGTCAATCAGACCCCTGTTCTTGCATGTCTCCAGCAGGGCGATCGGCTAAAAATGTGTCAATCATTAAAGAACAGTGTCATTGTCAAAACATGGGTTTTGACCAATCACATCACTTGAAAATCACGTTTTGACATTGATACAGTTATTTAATGATTGATACTTTTTAGCCGATCACCCTGCAGTGCTCTGTGAATGTCTCCGCGCCAGTGCAAACGCACCCTTACGACGTCGGGTCCTCAGTTATTGTTTGGGGATTGTTTATTATTTATCGATACCGGCTCGCAGCGTTGGGGGCAGATTTAATGCTGTAGGTTGAAAATACGATTACGGACAATCCATCACGCGAAAGCGTGTGAACCAGCGGTGTACAGTCAGCAAAATAATTAGGGCACAGATCTTTTCTTAAAAACTTGAGCTCGGATTTTATATAAAGGTATGAAACTCAACTGAACTATTCTACTGTTGGTAGGACTCATCTTGTGAATATTGAATGGAAGCAGGCGTTATTTTGCGGAAATCCATAATTAGCAGGACAGATCAATTTGTTTTGCTATTATCCGCTACTTGAAAGGATTCTGTATGGTGCAATATGCAGGAACACTGCCCACATGAAACACCACACACAATTTTCTATCACTTTCTTCGACGCAAGTTTCGTCCCGACACCGTGACGTCCTCAGGAGACGTTGATCGTAGAGTCAACTCTACGATTTCGCATTGTGAAGTCAATATCTCCTGAGGATGTCCCGGTGTCGGGACGAAACGTGCGTCGAAGAATGTGATAGAAAATCGTGTGTGGTGTTTCATGTGGGTAGTGTTCCTGCATACTGCACCATACAGAATCCTTTCAAGCAGCGGATAGTAGCAAAACAAATTGATCTGTCCTGCTCATCTTGTGAAATTCGTCGGGGTAGGTACCACTGCGGTATTAGTTACTCTACTGTGAAGCAGTCATGTATTATGTAGATTTTGGGGACCTCCTCATTGCTAATCCTTTATTTCTGGTAATTTTTAGGGTTCCGTACCCAAAGGGTAAAAACGGGACCCTATTACTAAGACTTCGTTATCCGTCCGTCTGTCCGTATGTCAACAGGCTGTATCTCATGAACTGTTTACAGACTCTACAGACTATAGAGTCTACAGACTTGAAATTTTAACAAATGATGTGTATCTGTTGCCTCTATAACAACAAATACTAAAAAAGAGAATAAAATAAATTTTTAAGGGAGCTCCCATACAACAAGCGTGATTTTTTCGTTCTTGATTTGAAGGTGCCCAGGTTGTAGGTGGTGAGAAAGACAGTACCTGGGAGCGTATTCCAGATATTTCAGACGCAAAAAGATGCGTACATCTCTTTTGTACCTACGTCAACTATGTAGGAGTCAATGCCTTGTAAATCTTTGGTAGATAAAAAGGTGACGACTGACGAGATTTCAAATTTAATGGTGCTTAAAAATATATATCTATAAAATACCACAGACAGGCAAAATTGCGACGATGTTGTAGGCTTCGGAGGTTTTTGTTGACCAGTGTCTGGTTTCCAATGAGTCGTCTAACCGAAAGTCCATGGATAATAATCGATAGTCTGAGAACACATTTTTGTGAGATGAAGATGTGGGCGTAATAATAAAAACGCCCCGCGCATCGCTGTGGCGCTGCAATAAAAAACGCGTACATTGATAAATCAAGCGCCACTCAGCGCTTTACATTATGCCAAATCGGTCAACTCTCTTAAAGTTTTCGTTAAAAATAAACGAGGCTCCAGCCTTGATGTGTGCAGCTGACTCCTTGCCAAGGGGGGTATGCACTGTCATTGAATGCACGCACCCACACTGACACAGTGCTAGGGTTGACACTCCGAATTATTTTGAAATACACACGCCTTGTGATTTCATTCAAAATAGATCGAAGTATTATTGGGCAACGACATTGGGGAGTTCGGGTTCCATCACCGAAGACCTTATTTAAAAATGCAAACTGTTTAAACCAAAAAAGACTTCGAAACATCTATTAGCAGTGACTATTGGGTGCTAAACAAAGAAGTTTTTAACTATTGAAACGGATTCTTCTTTTGAACTTACACCAAACAACCAGTTTATTTTTTTAAATAATAGTCAACGCGAGCAAACGAGGGGGTGGCACCGCCGCCCATGGGTTGCAGCACCAGAGGAATTGCAAATGCGTTACCGGCTCTTAAGAAATTTGTTCTTGCGCCCTTTGAATAACCCTATATTATAGTTTTGAGGGACACTGTTGCTGGTAACTTGTTCCATAGTTATGCAAACTGCGTGGAAAGAAGGATCTGGCATAACCTGTGGTCGTGGATTGCCAGCCATCCTGGTGGAATGGATGGAACATGTTTATAGACCGTAGTGTATGCACGAAGAAAGTGGAAGGAAGAATAATATTGTCATTTTTCAACAAGAGTTAACGTTTATTAATGGACATTTAAACCATTTGACCCAGAATTAAACTAAAATCTGAATCGCAATTACCAGAGTTAATAACGCTAACCCAAGTTGTAAGTGGGCCTTTAAGTATCAGGTACATCATTTTTATAGTGCCACCATTTTATTTAGTCTTTAGCGGTGCAGAGGGCATTAGGGAAATTTCCCTCCAGGCAGGTGTTGTGCCTGGGGACCGCTTGTGATCCTAGCGTATGACGTCAGAAGTTGTATTTATAGAACGCTCGTCGAATGCTCTGTCAGCGTGTGCTATTGCGCTGGTGACGCCATCTGTCGTTAGCTATCGAAGACCGCTACAAGTCCAGTGAGTGTATCGCATGTTTTCATCTAATTCTTTTTTATCGCTACCACGCGAGTACCACCGCAAAATTGCCGTCGGGCCAGAAATGAGTTTTAATTCATAAGAAAAACACAATATGAGCACAAACATCAAGAGTTTATTAGATTAAACAGTTTCTTCTGGTTGTATAATTACATAGGTTTTCTAGAACCAATCTACTGTATTTTCATTGGAAGGACATCAATATCTTCTTTTGCAATAATCTTTCTTTCTTTTGCAATTTTTAAAATTTACTTTCTTTTGATACTTACAGTACAGATGAAACTAATGAAAAGTTGTAATTTATTACCTTAAAGGGTCTCCCAGGTAGAGGGATGATATAACAAAGATCACGGGTAGTTACAAAACAATTAATTAATCAAGAATCGAAAGGCTTTGAGAAGGTAATGGCTCCAAATAGTGGTCCGTTATTACATTTTGGCACGTTACACCAAAAAGAAACCAATAACAACGCAATTCGCAAAATTAGCATTCGTTTCCAATAAAAAAATAGAATTGTATCCTTAAGAATAGCAAGACCATTCCTAAAAACACATTCTTATGCAAGAAAAAAGCTAAAAATTTGTCGCAAGACAATGCAAGAAAAAATCTGTACGAATTTTACAATTATATTAGCCTTGTAAGACTGTTATTACATTTGGTGATAATCCAAATAGTTTTTGTATGAACTCCAAGCGGCTTGGACGGCCGCTGAGTCGTACAAGAAAATTAACTGTGTACTTCATTACATGATATTACATGACATATTTGGACGCTAGTTGCTCAAGAAGTTGGGACTGGCTGCAATTCTATGTTGACATAATTTATTATGGACATTTTAAGGTTCTCTAGCGTAAAAGACAAATCCTTTACCATTCGCACGATTTCGCGTTGTGAGGATGGATGGAGGATCATCTTTTGAGGATGTCTCGGTGTCGGGACGAAACGTGCATCGAAGCAAGTGTTGGAAAATTTGAGTGTGATGCTTCATGTGGGCGGTGTTCCTGTATAATCTACCGTACGATCAATTAGCAGATTAGATCAAAACAAATTAATCTGTCCTGCTAGATAAAACTGTATCCTTATTTAGGACAAGTGCGTAAGAAAAACGTATTAATCGCTATCGAGATCGTAAACAAATTTTAACCGCTAATTGGCAGAATCCAATGTTTACATTTTTCCAGCCAATCAGTGAGCTGAATTTGTTTAACCATCAAAAGAGCGATGGATACGTTTTTCTTACGCGATCGCCTATCGCCTTGTCGTTAGTTTGTCAACCAATAACGACGTTTTTATCAAGTTTAAATCAATAAAAATTACTAAGCTCTAAGTTAATTAGAGGTGTAAAAATACAAGCCTTTATAAGACATGATTTTTTTATTACGTTCGTAAATACATGTTATGGGGTATTTCATACTTCCCATAACACAAGTATAAATGAAAGCTGTCAATCACAGAACAGGTGAAATCTTGTAGCTATGGCCGTTGTACCTCGGAATACTTAATAGTGCGGTTACGGTGTACTAACAAGTAAATTAAAACATAGTATATTATATTAAAACTTTTAAGTATTTGTTTAGTTTTTGATATACGGAATCACGACTTACGAGTCCGATTCGCACTTGATTGGATTATTAGGGTTTTGAAAAACCCGTACTATTTCGTACTATTAATTGGTCTGTCTGTCCGTATGTCACAACTCGTAATTATGCTCAAATGCATTATTATTAGTATTATTAAGTCAGCCAATTTGACAGTGTTATAGAGATCTTTCTTCCTAAAGCAAAAGTTTTTTTTATGGATTTATGGATGTTTGTTACTCCATCAAGCCAAAACTACTAAAACGATGTAGCTGAAATTTAGAATGGAGATAGATAGTAATCTAGATTAGCACATAATCTGTTTTTCATCCATGGAAAATCCATGATTTCCGGGGTATTTATGAAAAGTTTACAGCGTCCGCTTATTTTTTCAACTAGCCAAAAAGAATACACGGCTAAGTTCTTGGCGGTTCTTCTCAGCTCAGCGCATGTTGGAACTCTCGTAAATTGTACGACGCACGTCCATTATCCCCGTCATGCGGATTCTTCCCAAAACGCAATTACATTGCAGCAATTTAGATTTTTCTTAAACAGCCATGTACCCCAGGCTTCCATTTAACTTATTTATCGCCAGTAAGCCATTTTGGCATCAGATTTCAGATACTGCAACCATAAATAACGGGCGTAAGTACAGTTTATTTGGAATAGAGCGTAACGGTTTAAAAATGCAAATTGACACAATATATCAAAGTGCGCATTAACGTGTCCACTTTATTCTTAAACTTCACGTCAGAATGGCATTGTAATTATTCAACTCAATTCCCTTTTATGGCCCACCGCTGGGCAAAGGTCTCCTCTCAAAGGTTTGGCATAGTCCATCACATCATCAAATCGGTCTAGGGACGTCAACTGTTGGACATAGGCCTATTCCAAGCGAGCGCCACCACATTCTGTCCTGAGCCTTCCTCATCCAGCCACTCCCCGCCACCCGCTTTATGTCTTCAGTCAAGCGAGCTGGAGAGCGCCCCATGCTACGCCCCAAGTACGCAGTCTGTACTCCAGGACTTCGACTCCATCGGCCATCGCCCCTACGACATACTCCACTGCCACTTCAGCTTGCTAATGGCTTGGGCTGTCAGTGACTTTCGTTCTCCTGCGGATCTCCTCATTTCGGGTTGTATGCCTCAGGGAAACTCCTAACATAGCTCCATAACCCGCTGAGCGACTATAAATTTGTGGATTAGGCCATGTGTGAGAGTCCACATTTCATGCTATGTTTTTTTACACTCTACAAGTGAGTACTCGACTGTGATCTCACCTCATGGTAAGTGATGATGCAGCTGAAGATATAATCATACTAATTTGGTAGGGGTAAGTTATTTATCTAACGGTTTGTACTCAGCATCGCGCGGGAACTCTTAATCGCTTGGCGTTGCGCTGGTAGGGTGGTAACTAGCCACGGCCGAAGAAGTCTCTTACGATACTAGACCTACACTAATTCAGAAATTATAAAATTTCTAAAGTGGAGGGGTTCGAACCCGCAATCTTCCACTCGAATGCAAGCGCGCCACTGTACCAGGGAGGTTTTGAAAAACATCACACACTTTTAAAAAACATTGTGCATCACACAGGCATGTAGGTATTTTGATGATTAGGTAATTCAATGATACTTAGTTTCCATAAAAGTTCATAACTCAGAAAAGTCGAAATATGCACTTGATTATTTATCATTGCTTTTTAATAATTTTAATCTAACTTAAGATTCTGATTTTTTCACTATTTCAAAGACAGACGAGGAAAAACCTACATGTATGAATGTTCACCATATTTTTCCCCATATTTAGTTAAATTTATTTTTCATACTATCATCAATATAAATGCGTAGGCCTTTATATTTCACTTAAATGGCTAGTATGAGTATAAGACATTGAGGATCTCCAAAATGAAACCACAAGTTGTTTCTCTGAAATAACAAAGTTTTGTTTTATTACAAGTTTTGTTTTATTTTACAATTATCTAGTTATTATCAAGTTACGACAATTACACTTCTATCTCACCTGAAATAACAAAGAAACGACATTTAAAGTTCACTATATCTCGAGTCCTCAATCACATTCTTTCTATGAGTTTTTATTACGACAAAAATGCACACAACAATTTCAGCGTCCCTCGCCATTTTAAATCATCGACACAGATCACTAATCATAGGTACCTACGCGACAGACAGCTGATACGCGAAGCGCGGCAAATTCAAATGAATGAAATGTCACTCATTTCATTACATCTCCCCCCCTAAGAGCGAAAATTCTAAGCAATATATCTGTAAAATGTACTTGTAAGTCATCTTCATATTCATTATCATCTCCTTCATCTTCTTCAGCCTCTGTTATGACAGGTTGCAATTTTGTTATATGAAATAATGTTGATTCTGTTTTTCTGTTGCCTGTATCAATCCTATAAATGGAATTCGATATTTTCTCTATTATCTTGAAAGGGCCTATTTTTAATTCGTCTAATTTCTTTCTATTCAGTCTATTTCCATTTTCTACATATACACTGTCTCCTACATTAAATTCTTGCATTTTTCTATTTCTATCAAATATTTTCTTGTTATACTCATGAGATTTTATTGTATTCTCTAATGCCAATCTTCTATCAGCAATCCACTTGTCTTCCTTTTCCATCGTTTTGAATTCATTTGGTAGAATACTGACATTTGTGCCATCCAGTAAATATTTTGGTGCAAAACCTGTAACGGAGTGTTCTGTTTCATTATATTTTTGTATACATTCTCTTGCCAGTGTTGTCCATGTTCTCTTATTATTTTTCTCATTCATTTTACACCTTATTTTATTTACTATTGTTTGGTTTAATCTTTCATTCAAGCCGTTCGAGAATGGTGTATTCACGGCTGTAAAAATTAGTTTAATATTATTTTCCTGCAAAAATTGTTTAAATTCTCTTGAATTTATGCCCGGATATTGATCTGTCAGGATAATTCCAATCTCATCTGTCTCTAGTACTTTCTTTGTTAAATTTATAAAGTCACATGCATTCTGGGTTTTCGAAGTCGCAATAAATGCATATCTTGTGTAGTGATCTACTAAAAGGTGTAGATATTTCTTTGTAGACCTAGATCCTCCAAATCCACCAATAGTATCCATTGACATTATTTCAAATGGTTTGGTGGCTGGTCCCAGTTGTG
Organism: Coenonympha glycerion; assembly: GCA_963855885.1. Lineage (NCBI taxonomy): Eukaryota > Metazoa > Arthropoda > Insecta > Lepidoptera > Nymphalidae > Coenonympha > Coenonympha glycerion. The sequence goes on along the minus strand of OY979649.1, from coordinate 735,547 downwards.
ACAGTAATCCAATTTTTTTTTGACATCTTGATTTATTTTTTATGCATATTTCACATGTTTTACAAATATTTATGATATTTTTTGTTAGGTTTATAGCCGTATATATTGAACTTATTTTTTTCTGCAGTTGTCTGATCCCAATATGGCATAAATCTTCATGCACCTTTTTTATAAGTTTTTTACTAAATTCTTCTGAGAGGATAATCTTTTCCTGTTTCTTTATTTTTTTATAATAGATATTATTTTTTAGTATTAAATTTTGTTTCTTTTCTCTTATTGTTTCATTTTTCTCTTGGTCTCCAACTATATCTTTTATTTGTATTAAATTAACTATTCTCAATGTTTCCTCTCTGTTATCTTCTGGTTCTAATACAGGGTTTCGGCTCAAACAGTCTGCTTCTACATTTTCTTTACCAGGTATATATTTTACGGTAAAGTCATACTGAGATAGGTAGTATGTGAGATCACCCAATTCTTCATCTGTCCTGCATTTAATGTTCATGTTCTCTAGAGGTTTGTGATCTGAGTAAATGGTGAATTGTTTTCCGATGAGCCAGTGCTGCCAATATTTAACAGCTTCTTTCATAGCAAGACATTCTAAATATATAGCCTTTTTCCGTTTTTGATGTTCATTCAATTTTTTTGAGAAATATGCCACCGGTTTGTCTTTACCATCTAGTTGTGTCTGTTTTAATATTGCTCCAATGCCCTCCAAAGATGCATCGGTAAAGATTTTGATTGGTAAGTCTTTGTCGAATATTTCCAAGACCGGTTGCGAACATAAATATCTTTTTATCAGATTGAATGCTTCTTCACATTTCTCTGACCATACAAATTTCTCGTTTTTTCGTAATAAATTGTGTAATGGATCTAAGATAATTGCACTTCTTGGTATATAGTCATGGTAGAAGTTTATTTTTCCCAAAAATTGTCTAATGTTCTTTTGCGTCTTAGGAGTTGGAAAGTTCCTTATTGAAATCAAATTGTCTTTTAGTGGTCTTACTGAATTGTTCTGAATTATATGACCGAGGTATTTTACCGAGTCTGAAGCAAAGGTACATTTCTTAAACTTCAGTCTAAAGCCTTCTTTAATTATTGCCTCTAATACATTTCTAATGTGCCTTATATGTTCTTCAAAGGTAGACGAGTATATCAAAATATCATCAATATAGTTAACAGAGTATCCTGTGAGATTGTGTTTTCTTAGAATATTGCTTAAGATTCTCTGGAAAATTGCTGGTGATGTTTTCAAGCCAAAAGGGAGGCAGGTCCACTGGAAGTGGCCATCTTGTGTGACAAATCCTGTTTTACTTCTGTCTTCCACCCGTAATGGTATTGCCCAAAATGCTGAGTTTATATCTAGTGTAGTAAAATACTTGCAATTTCTAGTTTTAATAATTAGATCATCTATCAAAGGAAATGGTTGAGCTTGTGGTATAACTATTTTGTTTAACTCTCTGAAATCTACACATAAACGGGATTTTCTATTTTCACCTTTTTTAAACGCCAATGTCACTGGAGCAGCGAAAGGACTGTATGATTCTTCTATTAAATTGTTCTTTAGTAACATCGATATTTGCTCTTCAATTTCTAATCTATCTTGTATTGTACATCTGTATGGTCTTTTACTACAATATTTATTTACTTGTAAATCTATGCGAGCTTCATAATCTTTAACTGAACCTATATCATACTTGTCCTTAGCAAATATTGTTTTATATTCCTTTATAATTTTCTCTATCTCAATTTTCTTTTGATTATCTAAATGGTCTGTCATACTTATAAATTCCTCTGTTTCTATGTGTTCATTGAAATTTACTGTATATTTTTTTATATTATTATCTTCATTTCTGTTATCTTTAGACATCCTGTCTATTTTATTTGTTATTTTCTTTTGTTCTATCTGCAAGTTCTCATTTTGGGTTAATCTGAATTTCTTTATCATATCTAATCCGATTATGAAATCATCAAAATCTTCATTTTCTACTATGTATACATCCACCTCTTCTTCTAAATCAAATATTTTAATTTTTATTGTTATCAAGCCATCCATCTTCTTCACACCATTAACCGTTTTCATGTATGCTATGTTCACATCATCTTTTTTTTCTTTTACTTTTATTAATCTTGAATTTATTATAGAAATCTGTGAGCCTGAATCATAAATACCACTCACTTCTAGTTTATTTTCTAATAAAAGCTTGATTTTGATTAATGGTGTGCTTACTAGTTTTTTTTTTCAGTATTTATGTCTACTTCAATTATGGAGTTATTGTTTACATTTTTAGTTTTAAGAACTTTTTCAGGTTCATTTTTATTTTTCTTGAACCAACATGACTCCTCCGGATGATATCTAATTCCTTTGTCCAAAGACTCACAAGTCTTACATGACTTCTTCTCATAAGTTTTATTTTTATTATAAAATGTACTGCTCTTTATGTTAGTTGAGTTTTTCTTATATATCGTGCCTTCATATTTTCTTATCTCGTTGAACAAGTCAGTAGTGTTGTTGAGTTCATCCCTGTTTAACTTATTTAAGATAAATCCAGGTAAACCAGTTGCAATAAGATCTATCATTGTTTTGGAATCTATAGATTTGTTTATATCTAATAAAAGCCGTTCTTTTTTATGGCATAATCAATTAACTGTCCTTCTTTATACCTAAATGCGAGAGCATATGTGACTATGTCCCATCCTTGGTTTTTAAAAGTTTCTAAAAACTTGTCTTTCCATTCACTCCATTCAGAATTTATTGTTAGTTTTATGATCATCGAGCTATACCAATCCAAACAAGGTTTATCTAAAAATAACCTCAAAATGTCTATTTTTGTCTCATCTTTTGTTATATTAAAGCGCGCACACTCTTTTTCAAAAATTTCTATCCATTGCATCGCATTAGGATTTTTGCTTGTGAATTTTTCAATAATAAATTTTTCTGAGATATGTTTTAAGTTATGTTGACTTTCTTTCTTAGTTGTAGTTTCTATTAATTGTTCCAAGATTTGTTGCAAAGTGTCATTTTTGTCCTTTGCTTGTGTTGTGCTCACTTCATCTAAATATTGATCTAAAAATTGCATATTACCTTCCTCATCTACATATGTCTTCTTTAGATTTTCATCCAACTTTATCCATACTTTTCTACTCTGGTGTCTTTTTTTAATGCTATTTTTTACTTTTGCGAAAGTGTTCGTTTTAACAATATATGTATGATGACTCACCGGCTTCAGTTCCTCGGGTAAAACATAACATTTTCCTTCTTCAGTACATATTGAAGTTATGGCTAATACATTTGATTTGCCATCATTTGAGGCTATCATCGTAAACTCAAACTGAAGCCGGTCCATATTCTCTTAGTTCACAAAAATGTCGTTTTATAAGACATTGAGGATCTCCAAAATGAAACCACAAGTTGTTTCTCTGAAATAACAAAGTTTTGTTTTATTACAAGTTTTGTTTTATTTTACAATTATCTAGTTATTATCAAGTTACGACAATTACACTTCTATCTCACCTGAAATAACAAAGAAACGACATTTAAAGTTCACTATATCTCGAGTCCTCAATCACATTCTTTCTATGAGTTTTTATTACGACAAAAATGCACACAACAATTTCAGCCTCCCTCGCCATTTTAAATCATCGACACAGATCACTAATCATAGGTACCTACGCGACAGACAGCTGATACGCGAAGCGCGGCAAATTCAAATGAATGAAATGTCACTCATTTCATTACATGAGTTAACCACTTTTCATACATAGTTTAAACTATATTCATATTCTTCAGCGAGAAATAATATTTATATCGCAAAACAACGTTTGCTGGGTCAGCTAGTCCTTCTTTAAAATACTTATGTTGTACTCATATTAAAATTCACGTAAATAAAGTTGTAGGTAATAGTTAGTTAGTCACCCAGTTTAGAATAACTTAAGCCAACTTCTTGGCGTACACAGATGCTGGCATTACTAATGTGCTCTATGATTCATTGTATCAAAGTATTTGGCCAACTTTGGTTCAAACCATCCATGGGCCGAATTATTTCTGCGTTGCTTAACTTTGGCAATAGTTTTATGAGTGGGTCAAACTTCGAACCCTACTCCTGGCTTATTTTTTAGCTTTTTTCGGGGTTAGCCCTTTTTTCTTGCGGGTCTCTCTACATCTAAAAGATTTAGAAAAATTGAGTCTTTATTTTTAGGGTTACGTTTATGAGACACTTCTCACTTGACATTTAGCTGCCGTACCGCATTTAGTATGATCGAATGATACTGTGGGAGTCCTTCCTTATCCCTTGTCTACATTATGTCGTACAAAAGGTTTCAGTGGTTACGTTACATTAACTGACTCTCATTTAGCTGCCGTACCGCATTTAGTACGATCGAATGATACTGTGGGAATCCTTCCTTATCCCTTGTCTACATTATGTCGTACAAAAGGTTTTCGGTAAGGGTTTCAGTCTGGGTGAATGAACGAATAAGTGTATGAAATAAGGGATTTTTTTTTTAAATTGACCATTTCATGATACCTACTGCTGACCGCGTTGTGGCCAAAATTTCATAATTAATGCTATGGTTGTTTTTCATAAAATGTTCAACTGTACAGTAGTGTCTCTTTAATCCAAAATTTTGTTTCTCAAATGAAAAACAATTCATGCCTAGACTTCATTTCCCCTTTTCCTCGAGCCTCATGAAGAAATTACAATTTTTCTACAACATACATTCAAACATACATTTTTTTTTAATTTTGCCAACCCTGAGGCCGGAGCCTGCCGCGCAATGGTGCAGTATTATTGTGACTTTAATGGCCTCGGAACAAACCAACGCTGCCTCCGCCTTAGCCGCGCCGCAGCCGGCTAGACGCGACGCGACGCGACGCGACGCGACGCGACGCGACTCGGCTAAACCGACTACAATTTTACAGTTAGCCGTATTGTCAGAGTAAGTTATGGCCGAAAATTTTAGCTAATGGCCGTTGTTGGCGAGTTTTTGCGTTGGACTCCATCGATTTTGTGTCTTTATGGCTATCAAGGGAACGATAGCACAGTGGTTAAGACTAGTGCCTCCTGACAGGTTATGTTCGACTCCCAGTCATTCTCATTAGTCATGAAATATTTATATCATCTAAATTAAGTAAACACTGCGAGAAAACTAGTATTTTTCAGTTTATACAGAGTTTGTTGCCAGTTCTTCTCGGTGCAAACCTGCTTTCCGAACCTGGCGGTAGAGTCTTGACATTTCATGAGAGCTTATATCTAAGCCTATGTGAAATAAAGAATTTCATTTCATTTCAGAGCTTCTTCATTCTTAATTCTTCCAAAGATTTGAGAGGCCTGCCAACCCTTGCGATATAAGGTTTATACTTCTTTGCTACGAAAGAAACGACCTATGCCCAACTGTGGAACACTAATAATTGTCTCTGATTTACTTTTCAAAATATAATAATTCCGACCTCCCTGACAGTTAGCGCAAGCATTGAGTGGAAGGTCCCGGATTCAATTCTCAGCGCGAACCACTTTACAATTTCTGGTGGTGGAAATGGTGGTCGGGTTAGGCTGCGATACTGTGTAGCATCCGTAAGGGGTTATATTAATGCCTTCAAGTTCGATAACACCATTAGATTTTCACTTACCCTCAGGTGTAGATTGTAGTTGAGTCACTTGTATTGATTACAAAAAAATTGTACTGTCTCTATTTCAAATTAATTTAATTTTTACAACCTTAATCGATTCGCGCCGGCCGTCGAATTTGGAACTCGTTTTAGAACCACAATAGTATTGGGTCAAGGGGCTAATTAATACTTCTGTTAACAAATGACCCTTCGCTAAAGTGAGTCAAAACGTAAAAGATAAACATCTAAGTCATATTAACTAGATTTAAGTAAGTACAATTTTATGGTCGTCCCTGTAAATTATAGCAGCTGATCAAAATATTATTCTTTGAAACTGGGTGCTCTACTTTCGTAGGTTAATAATAATACGTCTCATCTCCTCATAAAAAATCAACATCAAAATCAAAATATCTTTATTTCACATAGGCCTAACGGAACGGCATAGAACGTCGCCATGACATTTCTTGTATAATAATGGTGATAACTACAAGTCGACTTAAAACTAAGTTTACGAGGGTTCCAAACGCGCCCTGCCGCTGAGAAGAAACCCACAACAAACTCAGCCAGGTATTTTTTTTATGTTATCACCATTTAAAAAAATAAGTATAAATACTAAAAATAGGCTAGCAACGACAACAGAGCAATCTACCACTTATCAGTCAATTCCAAGGGTTTGTGTCGCTAATATAGTCATTAATATTGTAATATGCCTTTGAATGAGTTTAGGCTTGACAAACCCAAAATCCAAATGATAATTACCATCGATGTATGGACTCCCGTATCGACCTGAATCAAATCCAAACTTTATTTTTGTAGACTACAATCTCCACATAAACTCCTACAATTATTATTTTTTTAATTAAAATCCAGATTCAAAGTTGTAGGCAAAGTACCTACTTCTTAATAAAATCTATATGACAAGAAATATGCATTGAAAAGAAAGTAACTTTTTGGTTTTGGTTCATGAAAAAACTTGATATCACTTTTGATCCTTCTTCTTTAAAAACTAGCAAAAAATTTTGCTGTAAACATAAAGAAATATGAACAAAAACAACCCTTCATTCGCAGTCGGGTAAAAACTACATCCAACTTAGAACTTCAATTCCACCCAAATAAGCTTGGCGGGTTTTAATCTTTATTTACTGCTATCTAGATAAAGGTCATAAACAACACATCGGTATTGCATCTAGAATAATAAAATCAGTCTTTGCGTAATTGTATGTTTGTTCAGTATAATTGGTTTTTGTAAGCCTCTCGTAAAACGGGAATTCTCTGTAGGCTTTCTGAGATAAAAAAAAACACAATGTCAAAGAGGTGACCCTTCGGTCATGGTCTGGAAGTTTCTAGGATTTCTACAGACAATGTTTTTTAGGGTTCTGCGGGGCTAGTACAAGTTGTTGGGATGAACAATTCGAATCTCGATTCGGTTTCATATGCGAGGAGGACTCAAAAAAGTAACACGCTATCGAGTTTGAAGGATTATTGTAACTTGTACTAGCCCTGAAGTCAAATCGTAAAAGGCAACCCTTATTGATGTGAAAACTTTTTTAAAAACGTTGGGAATTTTTCAGATGGGTGGAAACCATTGAATTTGTTACCGTAACCTACACCTCATAAATATTTGTAGTGTTGTATTTTTTAATCTCCATATTACACGATAGTCTTATGATTCATAAAATGCACACTTTTTTCGGAATTACATGTTTTAGGAAAGTTTTCACGTGCCTGACAGCATCCCTGAAGTTTAGATCGTTTAATCTAAAAATGGACACACCTCCACGTTACGCTTTACGCTTACACGTTGACAGCATAATGTAGTGGAGGGGTGTACATTTTTAAGTTAGACGATAATAATATATAGATCCTACCTTTTCCACTAATATTGTAAACGTGAAAGATTATACTTAAGTAGGTATGGGTGGATGGATCTTTGTAACTCTTTCACGCTGCAACTACTAAATAATTGGCTGAAATTTGGAACGAAGATAGCTTATAACCCGGATTAACACAAAGGCTACTGTTTGTAGTTGTTTATACTGTATAAAGTTATTTAGTCGATGAAAATTTAAAATTTTTCAAATACAACAGCAAAGATTTCCAAAATTAAATATCTCCTGACGAATTTCTCGAGATTGAGATCCGCGGCGAGCGAGGGGTCAGCTCCACCTCTTGACCTCGTTCGAAGCTCGTCTACTGAATCTTAAACGAGGCGCTTTCACCAAGTTACTTCCGTCTCTTACTTAATTTCACTCAAGCGGTTGTGTTTTTAAGTTAGCTTGATTTCACAAACATTACCCTACTATAATGTGAAAGTTTGTATATCTTAATATGTCGCCCATAGATTTAAATCGCTAGATGAGCCCTAAACCACCAAAAATGTTCACGTTTTTGTCTTGTGTGCGACACGTTGTCATCTTACATACAGCGACATACATATTATGGTGATATAGCGAGGTCTCATTTACTCTTAAACGAAATTTGCACTTGCGTTCTCTGTCACACAATTGCACACAACAGCATGCTGAGAGCACTCACTCAGCATGTTTTGGACGTTTTCGATGTGAAATCGCCGCTGTTTTCATAAGGCGCCGTCAGTTTATAAAACTTCGCCGTTTGCAATATGCTGTACGCAAAATGTATATTGTCGTGTCATTTTACATTTTGTCTACATGATGCATGATAAGTATACAGATCTATAACAGCTCTAAAATTGGGACCATTTTGGATCTGAGGGGCTAGTACAGGTTTTTGTACGAATTTCGTGTCGACTCGCATCGCACAAACGAATCGAATTCCTCCATACTTTTACAGCCAGAGCCATCTATGAACAGGTGCATGTCAGCGATTGTCCATAGATGGCGCTGGCTGTAAATGTATGGAGGAATTCGATTCGTTTGTGCGATGCGAGTCGACACGAAATTCGTACAAAAACCTGTACTAACCCCACTGTTACGTCTCCGGCGCTGCGGGAAGTGCAGTCCTTTCGCCCTGGCGTAGATAAGCGCAGGCAACCGGGCGATTCGTAGAGCTTTGCAACAGCGGACATCCCTCCATGCCTCCGGCTTAAAAAAACACCCTAGGGGTAGGATGAACAAGGCTAATTGGTGTCGTGGTGAGGCAGCTAGGTTCTGTGACATTTAAAACTAATGCTAAAGTCATTTTGCCTTCGGAAAATTACAAAACACCGAGTACATTTCTAAACTTACGTGTTGCCATCGTTTACACCATATCATTCACGTCAAACACCGGCACACGTGCTACTAAGATGCACTGGAGTGTCAGACCAACGCGAGATCTACCTGGGATCCTCAGCAACACTCCACGATATTCTGCGCGACCTGGGAGGCCTCTTCGGATTCTGGAGTGAGCTCGGTTGGCTGGAGTGATCCGGCGAGGACCCGCATCGGCGACTCCACGCGCAACGGGCGGACAATTGCCTATACTCGCGGATAGGTCCCAGAGAAGAAGAAGAGAAGATCATTCACGTCATTTAGTGTGTGAAAACCACAGACTTGTATACTAAAGACAGGGCGAACAGCGTGAAAACATGTCGCCAGTTTAAGGGAGAAAGAATGACTATTTTGCACCCTCCCCCGTCAGTAGTCAGTATAGATATATAGTACAGATAGGTAGATAGGTAGGGTTTTTTTTAATTAATAGATACATAGATAAAAAAAAATATAAAAAATAAACATGTATTTCACAGGAGTTTCGACAGATGGCGCTACATTTTCTTGTATGAAGAACGTTTACGTAAAATGTTCGGATGGGCCTATCTTGACTATTTTTATCTATTGTGAAAACGTTATGTCTGATTGGCAAGACGATTGGCGAGTAATCTATGAAACCGACCTAGTGGAAACTCAGCCGCGCGCCAAGGTCAACCCTGGCTGGGGTCATAACTCGTCAACCCCATTACGTCATAACTTATCAATTCAACCCCGCGTTCAACCCCTTCAATAAATCTCGGTTCACGCCTCCACGCTTATCTTAAGGGTGAAGCACGGTGCTCATAGTTTACAGAGACGTGAGATTTCGTTTTGATTGTACCTACGTACGATTAGTTTACATATTTATATTGTTCTTGAATCAAACTCAAAATTAGAACTCAAATTATTTATTTCATACAGACCTTATTTCTTTGGTCTTATGAATAGTCAATAAAATATAATTATGTACACTTATAGTAGTAGTGACGCCCTGAACTGAGAAGAAGCCCACAATAAACTCAGCCGGGTATTGCTTTTTTGTTATTAAATTAGAGCAATTTACCAAATACTACAATATTTTACCGTAAAAATATTGTTGGTTGATATAATAATAATACTTTTGATAAATTACCTTCTTGGTTTCCATATGTCAGATTGAAAAAACGTCATTATAGTTTAAATACACGACAAATACAAGTTTAATATGTAATTTATTTGACTGCCGAATCACAACAGAAATTGATTTTCATAAAACTTGCTGACCGCTGATTGACCGATACAACAATTTCGATTTATCTTGAAGAAGTTTGATAATAATGATATAGACAATTAAGGAATTGGCTCATGTAGAGTTATACTCTATGAGCCAGTTTCTTAATTGCCTATATCTTTGCAGACTTCATAGCTACTCGTAGGTCAAGGCCCGGTGCGGTTGGTGCGGTTGGTGCAGTTGGTGCGATTGGTGCGGCGCGCGTGCCAAAGACATACAACCGACGTGCGGCCTTCAGAAGTGTTGGCGCGTATATGATTTAACTGGCAATACTCCTAAACCGTTAACGGCATAACGGTTATTAAAGCAATTTTTGGTGAGTTGCAGGTAATTTTCAAATTTAAACGCCATGTATTTTGGGTCTTACTAATCTAAATTCACTCTGAAGCGAAACACGATTGGATATTTTCTCAATAGACAATTATTCTTCTAAAAGTTGCACCAAAATCTCAATATTTCTTATTTTTATCGGAAACTAGACTATAATATGTACTTAATTATAATTCTGTTTCAATGTATTGCTAATAATAATATACAAAACGCTCACGATTTATAATAACTGACTTAGTTTTAGAGTAATTAGCTTTTGGCACAAATTAGCAACCAGCGTGGTATGCTGACATGATACCATACATATCTAGGTTGGTAACTTTGCAAAAATGGAATATATGCCATTGTTTCCTTAGTAACTAACCCACTGAGAGTTACTTACTAACAAACTGAACGATAAAGAATCAGCCCAATTATATGTATATATATTTTTTAACACTACTTACAAGTTAGTGCTTGACTGCGATCACACCTGGGGGGCTACCACCGTGACTTAAAGCAATATTATTGTAATATTGTTTTGACATTTTCATACAATGTCCGTATGGAAATTTTAAAACAATATTACAATAATATTACTTTAGGCCACGGTGGTAGGCCCCTGATGGTAAATGATGACGCAGCCGAAGGTAGATATAGATATAGTTATATCGTACTAACTAGCAAAGTGTAAGTGAACTCACCACACCTGTTTCTACACAGCATCGCACCGGAACGCTTAATCGCTTAGCTGTGCGTCTTTGCTGAAAAGTTGGTAAGTAGTCACGGCCGAAGTCTCCCACCAGACCAGGGAGCGAGTGCGTGGACCTGGCTAGGGAGGTCGTCAAAATGGGCATTGGATAGGCGTATCATTTAAAACCAGGTTGATCATCTTACACGTCTCATTTACGTCGATTTCGACGACCTCCGTGGCGCAGGGGACGCACGCTCGGATTCGAGTGGGAGGTCGCGGGTTCGATTCCCGCCACGGGCCACTTTGGAATTTTATAATTTCTAATTTGGCTTAGGTCTGGTCTGGTGGGAGGCTTTGGCCGTGGCTAGTTACCACCCTACCAGCAAATACGTACCGCCAAGCGATTTAGCGTTCCGGTACGATGCTGTGTAGAAACCATTGGGGTGACATAACTTACCCCTTCCAAGTTAGTACGCTAACATCTTTCGCATCATCACTTACCATCAGGTGAGATCGCAGTCAAGTACTAACTTGTTTAGCGTAAAAAAAAAAACCTTTAAGTTATTGTAATTCAACAGTTAATTTTTTCAAGCCCCACCGCTCGTAAAAGCCTTCGCAGACGAACTCCAGCGTAATCACGCGTAATCGCGTTATCGTACTCGAGTCCTCAAACAATATCACAGTAACATGCAGATCGCGCGTCGTTAAACCAACGCGTGGAAGTTACGACAGTCGCTAGACTGTTGAGCGACCGGTTTACGACAGTTGCGTTGAGTTGAGGAACGCAACGTGGCGAAGAGATCGGGGAAAAACTTTTTGTTTAGTGCAGCGCATGGCGCGAGATGTGGCTTGTCACAAGCCACACCTCGCACCGGATATCCGTATCCGCGGATATCCGATGGTGACGAAAGATCTGTATTCGTTCTTTATCACGCGGATCTTTTACCTTATTATTTTCAAGCAAAAAGATGAAATGCCACATTACACATAATATAAGTGATATGGTAAAATTAAAAAAACTATTGAATTCCGAGTACTTGTTATTTATTAAAATACAATATTTGTCACTTGTATATTACTAACGCTTATCTTAGTAAATTGCCGTACCGATAGTACATAACTCTAATCGACACCGACTGTGTTATGACGGTTCCCAATTTTCTATCTATCCACGCTTTGCCTTACTAGAGATAAAAATTTGACACAGGTTCCATACAAGTTATGTCAAATTTCCATCTCTAAGGCAAACCATGGATAGATTGAATATTGGGAACCGCCATAAAATGTCACATTGATATCTCTAGTAGGGCAAATAGAAGATAGATAGAATATTGAAAACCGGCATTAGAAAATAAGTATCCGTATCCATACATTTTTAACGATGCGACACATCACTAGTTCTGTCGAAACATAAGTCGATTGATTTCCTTGGTGATTGAAAATAAGTAGATACCGTAGTAAACAGATTACTGAGTGCTTAACGGGACAAGAGGTGCTGCTATGAATGCCTTAACTCTTAATAGCTCTTACTAATCGATAAACTTGCTCTTAAATCGAATACAAGATGCAAAAGAATCAATGGGGTCTTATATTTAAAAATTGTTCTTTATTTAATAAGAATAAAACCGGCCAAGTGCGAGTCGGACTCGCGCACCGAGGGTTCCATACCATAAAAGAAGTAAAACATTAAAAGAATCACTTTTGTTCATGATTTTACGCGTATAATTTACATATAGGTACTTTTGTTGGCAAACCGCAAACCTAACTTTGTTTTCGGCGGATTATTGTTATTAGCAAAAAAAGTATAATAGTTAGAGGGTTGATTTTATTTTTCCTGTAAAATATACGTTAGTTTCTATTGATCATATTTATTTCAGATTTTTCGAATGGTGAACTTCGGAGATAAGGGGGGGGAACGGTATTTTTTTCGACAGTTTGCCCAATAAATCAAAAACTATCAGGCATAAAAATAAATAAAAATTGGTTTTAGAATATACAAGTAACGCCCTTTCATATGATACCCCACTCAATATTTTTATCTCATTTTGAAATTTTGGCGACCCGGTTTTCCCCCCTTTTTAAATAAAAATAAAATCAATTTTCAAATTTTTACGATTGCTATAACGTCGCGTCACTATTATCTATAACTATTCTAAATTTCAGGTCGATAGCTTGAATAGTTACTGAAATAATCGAGTGTGACAGACGGACGGACGGACGGACGGAGAAAGTCTCACCATAAGGGTTCCATTTTTACCAAATTGGTATGGAACCCTAAAAATATAGATTAACATTTCGTATAAAACTTAATTTCGTAAATTTTTAAAGTGAAATCGCGATATTGTTACCGTAACCGACACCTCCTTGAGTTTTCACTTCTGTCGGTACTCCTGGAAGTATCACATAATATTTGTAGCAATATCGAGGTTTGCCCCTTTTTATATAATTAATTGATAGGCTTGATTACATCAATAATCAGGTCTAGAATGGAGCGCGTTTGTCGAGAAAATGCCTAGTCGCTCTTCTCTTGAAGTCACCCAGATTATATTTGGCTTGAAACATGGAAGGTGGAAAGGTGTTCGGTTCATTAGCGGTTAGTATCAGAAACGTGGAAGAAAAACGTTTCGTTCTATTACGGTGAACATCAACCAGACTTTAGTCACTAACTGAACTAATTGAATGACTCCGGTTTATCTATACCTACAGGGTCTCCACTTACATCGTTCGTCATTTAAAATTCAAAATTAAAACATATAGAATTAAATGATAGGTCCACAAACTTGTATACTAAAGACAGGGCGAACAGCGTGAGAAAATGTCGCCAGTTTAAGGGAGCAAGAATGACTATTTTACACCCTCCCCCGTCAGTAGTCAGTATAGGTAGATAGGTATAGACCTATTTGTTTTTCAATTAATAATAATATTACAGGCAAGGTGACCACAGACACATAGATAAAAAAATATAAAAAATAAACATGTATTTAGCAGGAGTTTCGACAGATGGCGCTACATTTTCTTGTATGAAGAACGTTTACGTAAAATGTTCGGATGGGCCTATCTTGACTATTTCTATCTATTGATAGATCCCTTTCTAACAACGACAGCTAGGTGAGTGCGGCAACTTTTTCTTGTAGTATGAGTGTGTCAAATTGACATTTGTATGGTGCGCGGATGCTAGCGTGCGTGAAAAATTGTGTAGCGACGGCTCGGGTTTACCAACTTGGGCTGACTTGATGCCGCACTTTTGAAGTCGAGGGCGGCCCCTTGGACCTCTATGTTAAAACGTAAAAATATGTAAATAGTTCTGACGCGCGCTGATCAAACTCAGCCAATTATTATTATCAACCCCTTACACCCTATTTTCAATAACCAATAAAACACCAATTTCAATTTACCTAAAAGCCCCAATTAGAGCGTCTGCGTTTAGTCACTGCCTACGAAAGCCCCTAAATTATACTCCAAGGGGGATAATATGCAGAGCGCACCGCTAAAGCGTGCATTTTACCCATTTTTGCAATGCGGTATAATTTATGTTTATGACGCGAAGATAAATCTTTACGTTTGGTTTTAAAGTAGGGCACGCCGTATAAAACCTACTCGGATGCTGCGAACTTATGCTGAAATCCGTATTTTGATTTAAGTTTAAAAATATATTTATTTTAAAAACAAGTTACGCATTAAAAATAAAAAAAAAACAGAATTATATTTCTACTTCGTTCATTTGTATATCTGTTTTATAATTAAGAATTATATTTCATACATTTTATTCTTCAATAATAATAAACACAATCAGGTATACTTTCATTGTACTGGCAATTTCGCACTTTTATTTATTTTGTTTTTTAAAACTGACCACCCTGATGGACACGCTGTCCCAGCCTACGTCCGCGCCATGCTTCATTCTTTTATTGTGCGCGGCAATGAGCACTCGACTACAAAAACACGTCTCGTTTTTGTTAATTTAAGTTCAAAGTAAAAAAAATTAAGTGTTCAGTGTTAAAAAATTGCTTAATTTTCTATACTGATAATGCTTAGACGCTAGTAAAATTTATTATTATAACAAAAATAAAATCAAATCAAATCATATAATTGTGCATTCATCTTCGTCAGACTCCGAGGAAAGAGGGTAAGTGAAAATTAACCTTTTTTCCCAGATATCACATCAACTCAAATATCAATGCTGACGAAAGTGTGTCCAAAAATTGAAATCCTAAGGCATCTCTAAGCTAACTTGGAGGGTATCACATTGAGGTTATCACGAAAGTATAGCATGATGCGCGAAATAGTCCAGGCATCTCTAAGCTAGCTTGGAGGGTATCACGTTGAGGATACCACGAAAGCATAGCATGATGCGTCAATGCTCCTGGAGGTTGACTGCGGGTCAACACGAAGGATTTTAAAAAACCTCAAAGGACTTTGCGGATACCAACGGGGGACGATGTCGGTGTGGCGCTGTTCTCGGCTTCACTACAAGTGGCTCCGCATGACCTCCCGGACTTTGATCCCGAATTGCTATCGGCGCTCAGTCACAAGAACTATATTAATGGTTAGTCCCGACAGTTGTAAAATTCTAGCCGACCTTCATTGCAAAGAATCAAATAGTTTATTTGATATACTTGCCTGGCTTATGAATAGCCAGTTAAACGTTATAGCCTTTTATCAGTGATAACTATTTCACGACTTAAAAACTAATTCCACGAGGGTACCAACGCGTCGAACTTTTCTAACTATGTACCTACAACAATAATGTTTAGATTTTGTGGTGGAAAATAATTTTACTTACTTCCGAAAATTAATGTTCAGATTGTGTAATGGGATGATAATTTAACTATTAGCTCAAAACTCAATAAGTTAACAATATTATGTACAATGTACCATTAGTCTGAAAGTTTCATTGAAGTGAATTGTTAAATTCTTTCTGAAACTAATAAAAATCTTAAACCACAACGCGTCCTGAACTGAGAAGAAGCTTAAGTATTGACAAATGACATTTTGTTTCGACAAATGACAAGTAATTAAAGTTCACGAACGGGACCAGATGTTTTTTCGGAGAAATAGTTTCGGGCATTATACTAGTTTCAATGGTTACTGATCGTCAGGTGTTGTAAATAAAGAAACCAGCAGGGCGCGGCGGGCGACTTTGCTATCGACACCCACCGCTGGGACAGCGCAATCTCGTTTCTCGAGAAACTAGCTGGCCCCCTCTCGTTACGGCTCGGCCAGCAGGGGGGGCGTGACACACTTGAGTATTGGCGATCAGCCGCGAGGAAGATGCGACGTGGCAGCGAGTCTCCAGCATCAGCCACAACAAGGACGAGGTTCATCGACGACGCTAGACATTAAGGTACCTATATGCCAGTTGTCTTCAACATTTTGAAGTTTATTGGTTACATATCACTGACAAGGAATCCGTCACGATCTATAACATGATCTAGAATTTCGGGAGTTATAATAAGTGAAGACTATTTTTTGACTTTCACTAGGTGTACAAATGTACGTACATTCAATAAAATATTTTAATGAATTGAACAAATTAAGGAACTAGCTCCAAAAAATTATTATTACATAATACCATTTTAAAAATCGTACACTAAAACAGTGTACCGCCTTACACGTTCACAACAAAGAAAAAGCGACAAATGTCTTTGACAATCGACATTTCTTTTTTGGGTGAGATAATGTGGGAGTGAGTCAAGTATGTTCGATTATAGTTAAGATGTGTCTAACCTCAAAATCTTACGTGGTAAAAGATACATTCTAAATTTAAAGGCGTTGAATGAATTTGTAGTTCAAAATCCTTTGAAATTGATAGTTCATAGAACAGCTTACAAGCGAATACTTAAAAAGGGTTTTATGCCTATGAACTGAAGAATCTTATTTTAAAGTACCGATTCATCCTTGGTAAAATACATAAAGAAGTTGTGACTCATCTCAGATACTTACCGCGGTTTTTTCATGAAGATTTGTTAGGTGTTAGAGTGTTAAAGTTATTTACTACCCTCAAAACATGCTCAGTTTCCTGGTTTTATTTTAATTTCTGACGATATGGCAGTATCGTTACCCAACCGCAAACTATGACGTGAATTATGTAACAATTCAAATTCTGTAAAAAAATTATACGCTTAACTCGTTGTATCATCTGAGAGTTAAGCTTAATTCCGATTAAAAGTCCTAAAGTCCACTTCTCCAGCTATTAGGTATGGATGGGGTTACACAGAACGTCTGTAGAAACAAAAAATGTAGTCCGTAAGAAAAATTAGACTTTAGACGCAGCTGTTCGTCCATCATCGGTTATCCTATCAGATGGCCAGTGGTTACAAAACATTTTTTAAGTCATCTAACTCCCTTTAACCTAAAAGGTTGAACTAGTGATTCACACGATTTCCCGGTCTAGATGAAGACTAATTCTTTTCATTAGAGGGATTTTTGTTTTTGTAATAATTAACGTTAAGATGAATCGAAATACCTCTTTACAGAGTTGATGGCCATATTTTTCGATACATCTATTTTGATACACATGATTTACATCAGTTGCATAGAGGATATCAAATATCCTCATTTAAACGATTGGGTTAATTGTTTCTTATATGGAAATTAAAGATAATCAAAAGCTGACCAAGAGTTACATCCAGTTAATGGGATTAAGCTATCGCTGTAAAATTATATACTTCAAAGTTATTCAAAGAGTTCAATCCAGTTATTGAATTTATCGCTTCTTGCAATAATGCGAAATGTAATCAATATGAACCCAGACGTCTTAGAAACAGACGCATTCTGAACATTTTGGAACACCAAGTTTACCTTTGCTCTTCTATACATTCTTCTAGAGGTAGAATGCTTAAAAATACTATTATAGACAATGCTTTAGACATACATCGTCTAAGGACCTCTACAACTTTGGATTTCCTTCTTTTACATAAGGTGTCAAAAGACTTACTTCTTATAGTACATTTATTGATGATAAATAAATAAATATGGTCTTTCCCTAGAGAACCACAATTCATAGGAATTACTGGAGGAAGTTCTCTGAAGGCATTAAAAAAAAAAAAAAAAAAAGGACATTTTGTTGGAATTTTTAATAATCTATATGTTTCAAAAATTTTGTGTTATTTACAAAGTTTTGTGGCAATACTGCTTTAATAACGACTGAGATCCGTACAATCCGTACATTATAAGTCAACCTCGTAATTTCCAACAGAACAACTTGTTAACGACGTAGCATATGGTACGATTACTTGTTATCATTCGGCATTGAGTTTAATTTCTGCTGATGATTTTGGGTCAAATAAAAAAAAAAAAATATATATATATATATATATTATATTGCGAAAATGAATAGATAAATTAACATCAAACACCACATAGTAGCACACAATATAGTATGCTAACACATTGCTCAATGGGCCTTAACAAGAGTTTATTCATTCCGTAACTTTGCTTTGCTGATCTTGTAACTTTTTTAGCTTTAGGCAGTAGACACAGCACAGAATGAAAGCATTAGCATTAGTTAAAGTTAGTATTATTGTTTTTATATAATTCAAGGGAATTATTGAGTTTATACAACGCCAGCTACTACTCAGGGCGAACCAGTTTTAATTATACCATAATCAAAACTGAAGAGAAAGTATAAAAATTTGCCACAGCTTTGAAAAACAAATCGATATGTCGTTTACAAAATCTTAGACCAAGATATATAATAGACAACCTCCTGATAATGTTGAAGCGACCTCATAAGGTCGCCTGCAGGCAGACCACCGTGAGAACGTGTCTGCCGAGGAATATAATCTCTCACGAGAGAGGTCTGCGTTTCAGTGTACTCAGCACCAAGTACGCAACACTTCCTCGGCGACCACGTAGTTTGTTGCTTGACCTCATCAGAAAAGCAGTCTGCTGGTAACAACCATTACGGACGTTACCTAAGTTTTATAACCTCTTATTGAGCGATGATGCTTCTGTCGCAATAGCTCTTTTGCTCTCTAATCATTAATCATTATAATCTATCTAAATATAAATTAAACCTATTTGTAATGTGACTGGTTTATTGATCCAGGAATTGAACGAAAAGATTGTGTTAATTAAATACTTCTGTGGTATAAAGAGGACCTATTTCCTATTATAATAGGAAACAATTTACTATCTGTTAATGTCCATAATTTAACAAAAATTTTCATCTCTAAACATCTACCTGATTGTGTTTATTATTATTGAAGAATAAAATGTATGAAATATAATTGATGATTAAACGAACTTACCTGTAAGTGAAGTTCTATCACAATTATGTGAATACATTTTATTCGAAAATAATAATATAAGGTCCCTCCCATACCCAAAACCCATGAGTATAATACGAAAATTTTGTTAAATATTCTCTAAAGAATGAAGCATGGCGCGGACGTAGGCTGGGACAGCGTGTCCATCAGGGTGGTCAGTTTTAAAAAACAAAATAAATAAAAGTGCGAAATTGCCAGTACAATGAAAGTATACCTGATTGTGTTTATTATTATTTTCGAATAAAATGTATTCACATAATTGTGATAGAACTTCACTTACAGGTAAGTTCGTTTAATCATCAATAAAAATTTATTAAGTTTAAGCTTACTAAAAGCTTTAAGCTTTCTTCGGAAGAATGAAAGAAGGAATTTACTATCCTAATATGTATAGATTCTCCCAATATCTTAAAAATGTAAAAATGTAAATGTCTCCTTTTTTATTGATAATGCAACAGCATTAGATAGTCAAGTAATAACATATTTAAAATGTTTCATAATATTGTGGCATCTAAGAATTACCTTCGATACCAAGAGTAAGTACAAAATATACAATGTCAAAGATAAACGCTTCAAAGTCAAACCCCCTTCAAGCTAAATAAACTTACCTTTCTTTTCTTCCCCTAAATAATGGAGATAATAATGACTTCCGATTTCCCCCCTCAATTACCGAGCCTCTCCGGAAGCTAGATGTCATTAAAGGTAATAAGGTAGAGGTGTTCAAAAGGGGTGCAAAGGGAGGAAATCGTTCGCGCCATTTTATCTGTTAAAGGCTAACTCAGCTGTTGCCTAAGGCTTCGTCCGCGTAGATACCTATTGGTTTTAGAGTTCCTTACCAAAATGTTAAAAGTGGAACCCTTAAGTATTAGGAGTGTGATTTTTTCACAATTGGGTCTTACACTACTTTTGAATTTGATAAAAAATCTTACTTTATTATAAACTAGGATAAAAATAATAACGTGCAGTGAAAATAATATTAAAATCCAACGAGGATTTACAAAGTTACAGGCGTTTAAACTTTGGAGTGGGGGGATCTTCTATCCCTTTCTCGCAAAACGAAAATTTGTATGAAGCCGCACGAAGCTACTATGGCATTGGTAAGGTGTGACGTCACAATTTCATGTTGCTATCTCTGTCTAATCACAAATCTTTAAATGCTTATAACTTTTTTGTTATTTGATCGATTTAATTAGTTCTTTCAGTGCACGTCATTATTTTAATTCTACTTTATAAAAAAGTAATAAAAAAATTGGGGTCAAATACCCTATTCATAGTCGAAAACTTTGCCTTTCCGGTACCGTTTTCCTTCTTCTGAGGAACGGAACCCTCGGTGCGCAAGTCTGACTCGCACTTGGCCGGTTGTTTAGGGTTCCAACAGGACTCTATATCGAGTACGACTTACACTTGAATATTCTTAATTGGTTGACCATGTAAGCAAATAGAAAGACGTTCTTTTCACGTCGCCAAAATATTACCTACTATTAATAGGTATCGTATTTATAGGAAAACCCGAATTAACACATAGGCAACTTTTTATTAAAATAAAAAATCCATAGTTCCCACGGGACTAGCCAAAAACCAAAATTCACGCGGGTGGAGTCGCGGGCAACAGCTGGTTATACGTGTATAATACAAGTTTGGCCACAAACCCAAGTGTACTTTTTATTCCCTCTCTCTCAAAATCCGATATGACTACAGTACCTCCAGCTATACGGCATTTTGCGATATGCTATAAAGATAGAATTGGAACGAAAAATAAAAATAATATGTCTGAAGTGATCGCTCAATTGGTCGCGTGACGTCGCGTATTTTTAAACATTTTCTGAATTTCGTTTAAAAGAAAGCAAAAGAAATCTCCAAAGCACATGCATGAATGGGACATAATATGGTTAGAGTCACAGATCTCATATAGATAAGTAATTATTATTATTGCCAGCCTATCGCTGTGTAGTATTACGAATAATTAAATTCAATAGCACAAAATCCAGCCACCGAATTACATAACCAGCGGCAGACCATGTGACTCGCACGCCTCCTCGGCTCCCAAACAACGGGCCGTCTAGTGCCTATGTTGCCACATTCGCCGCGGGTCAGGCCCCCCCCACGCAAATGATACGCCGCCGGCATCGATCCACCCCCCACCCGCGGCGGGCGGCCCCCCGACCCCTCACGCACACAGACACCACTCATCTAATGGGTAATGCCAAATGATCCGACCGGAATATTAAGTCTGTTGAGTTCGGAATCGACAGTCATCGCCGCTGAACAAGTGAACTGTTTCTAACAACGCGTGGTCTGCGTGAGATCTCAGAAGCTCACTAAGTACTTATAGACTATCGTTCGTTCGTTTCAGTCGACGGACGTCCACTGCTGAAAAAGAGCCTCCTGCAATGATTTCCAGCCCGCACGGTCCTACGCCACTTGTATCCAGCGCCTTTGCGCAACTTTTTTAATCGTCATCAGTAATCAGTCCATCTGGTCGGAGGTCTACCAACACTGCGCTTTCCCGTGTGAGGTCGCCATTTCAGCACTTTGGGTCCCCAACGTCCGTTGGTTCTACGAGCTATGTGCCCATTGCCGCTTCAGCTTATATATACGTTGAGCTATGTTGGTGACTCTGGTTCGTCTACGGATCTCACCATTCCTGATTTGATCTCGTAGAGAAACTCCGAGCATATCTCTCTTGATCGCCCGCTGAGAGACGTTGAGCCTTCTTATGAGGCTCATAGTAAAAAACCATGTCTTGAATCCGCATAATATCATCACTGGCAAAAGACCGATATACTATAGTGAATTCTAATGTCTAACCCACTAAGACTTCGTTGGTCTAGTAGTGACCATGTTCGACAGCAGATCACGAGATAGGCTCGATTCCTGAGTCGGGTCAACGCTTAGTAATGGATGGAATAGTCGAAGAGCACGTTAAGCCGTCGGTCTTATGCCTGATCTCGCTTCTATCGTCCCATCAGATATGAGAGACAGGGAATATATAGTGCACTATAATATGTCCCGCGCCCATAGAAAATCTGGCCGGATCGGTCTAAGTTCGACTACTGAGCATGGGTCTCTTAGTATAAAAAGCGTTTGGATATAGCCCACGAATTATATAGCCTACGGGTTAGTGCGATTCGCACTTCTTTGAAACCCTTATGGTAGATAACTATGGTAATTCTCGGGCATGAAGATTAAGGAAGTAATATTTCGTTTACGCACATAACATCGAAATGTTTCAGAATTTGAACCCCCGAACTCCTAACCAGAGACAGACTAATTGGCTATCACTGATTTACACTCAAGTGGTCAATTTCCGAAATTACTCACGATCTTTGAGTCCATCATATCAAAACAAAAATCACACCTAGCCTTGTTTAAGTTTAATCTATTAATATCTGGGTGACCGAGCTTTGCTCGGTGGCCAATAGATGGCAGCAGTAGTCATATTTTTATTTTTTTGGTAAATTCGACATTTACTAAAAATGAAACCTAGCTAGATCGATTTATTGCCCCCAAAACCCCCTGTATACTAAATTTCATGAAAATCGTTGGAGCCGTTTCCGAAATCCAGATTATATAGAAATATATATACAAGAATTGCTCGTTTAAAGGTATAAGATATAAGATTACTGCCCTAATTTAAACTGAGTTAATTTAAACTCATTTAAATTGAAATACAATTCTAAAGTTTTCGAATTCATTAACAATTCAAGTGGATTATTAAAAAAATCGCGGACTAACTTATTTAAAGCTCGAATTTTTTTTTAACTTTTTGTATGACAACGATCCATATTATTGTATGTACTTGGAGTCCCATAGAACGTTTAAACTTAACCTTATTTTTCTTAACGTTAGCACACTATTGTTTTCTTTTTTTATAAAATTAAGCATATTATGTCTTTAAATAGAACTACACATCTACTACTTGAGTTTAGAAAATTTAAAGTCGGAAATCTGAACGAAGCAATAGAGACTCGAATAATTAAACTCGGCCAAGTTAATTAGTAGCTCATAAATCAATACGGAGTTCAACTGTGAGTGAGGGTTGGTACTCAGTTTCGGTAAGGGTTGCCGGAAGCGCGGGGGAGGTTAATTTGTACGGAGCACGTGGGCTCAATTATTTACCTATGAGGTAAGCCACGTGGGTTGCGCCCTTAGCAACAACCTCATAGCTCCTTATCACATGTGATATTAGCGTTTTATATGTAAAAGTAATACTCATACATATTATTTAGTAATATTTTTTTTTATATGAATGCTTTCATATTTAAATGATTAGTATTTGATCGCATCGCAACAACTGAACGTGTTTTAAACGTGTAACATATAGCGAGAATAGGAAAGGGACAAAATTTGCCGTCAAAATTTGGTATTCAATAAATCAAAATGTGTATTATTATTGTGTATGCATTTCCCCATTTTATATTTCTGAAAAATTGCCTAAAAAAGAAAATTATTCGGCAGTTTATTTATTTTTCACACAAAAAAATTTAACAAAATCAAGCTATTTTAAAACCTACTTTTTCTCATTTTTTCGGTATGAAATAAGCATAACTGTATTTTGTTTTTTAAAAGGCCTTATGTATGAATGAATAATAATTATTGTTTTTTCAACCTTATGATATTTACTATAAAATAATAAAATTTTAGGGTCAAAAAGGGGACAAATACTTCTAATACCTGTTGTTTTTGAATTTTTAAGGCTGAGTTTGATTTAATTTGTGCCTTTGAGATATCACTCGTACTATGGGCGGTCCATTAAGCTGTTCTGCAACCAATATCTCTCCTTTTCCTTAAACAATAAGGTGTGAAACTGTGTGCTAAGGCAACAACATTACAGTCCAAGAGTGCGGTTTAAAACTATATTGTAAACACTTATTTATAAAAAGAGCCAGTGCCGAGTTTTTTGCCCATTCTTCTCGGTGCAATACTGCTTTCCGAACATGGCGCGGGTAGAGTCTGACATTTCGCAAGTGCCTGTGAGTTAGGCCTATGTGAAAAAATAAACATTTTGATTTAGATTTTTTTAATTTTGATTTTGAATAAACTACAACCTCCGCTATTTAATTCGCTTTTGAGGTTCTTAAGATGAACATTTTTATGTAAAGGTAAATACGCTGTCCATGTCAGACACAGTGTATTAAAGTATTTTTCATTTCAATGTCATACAACATTGCAGTGCAATTATCATTTTGATAAATCCGACCTTAAGTCTTTTTAGAAATTATGCATGATTCACATAGATACGATAGTTAGATATTTAAGTCTCAGAAAAGTCTAGACCCAAAAGTACTTATATCTATATAAATTATAGTAGAACACTACTGGCGAAGCATTGCAGAGGAGCTAACTAAAATGAAGAAATAAGATAGTAAATTTACAGACATTCCGGTTTAATGTTACTTGCGAGCGGCCTTTTGAAAATCGACTTTGAACGCCCAAAAATAGAGCCCAGAAATGCGTGTACTGCAAAAATGGACGCACTTTTCACGCAATTCCCGACCCTATGCAGTCGTATTAAAACCGCTATGGATTTTAAGGTTATTACCTCCCATGTAATAACCTCAAATGTCAATGCCATGATTTATAGTTACAACGGTTACATATCGCATGATTGATTCAAGTTAAGTCAGTAACTCACACACATGAGTTGGTAAGACTCAAATCAAAAAATCCAAAAATTCGCTTGCAGTCATTATTATAGGCTACAGACGCTACAGTATGAATATATTTCTATAAATAGGAATTATTTCTACGAACTTCGATACTAAAGATAACATGCTTTGGGGTTGAATGATATAGACATGTTTCTAGAACTGTAAAGACAAAATGATCTAAAGATAAAAATGCAAAGATTTTCAAAATATCAGACAGTAATAAACATTATACATATACATCTCACCATACTAACGCTACATAGATTTAAATATACAAACCTAAAAAGGAGAAAACGGGTTAAAGTACTACCAAGAAATGCTGTAAATACAAAAAAATATTTAATATATAACCTGAAAATTATGTAAAGGTTACACGAGTAATGTTAGGAGTTAGGTATGCGTGGATCTGAATCGATGAAAACTGTTCTAAATACAAAAAAGCCGTTTGAAATATTGAAAATTAACATTAAATAAGTGAAGCACATGAGAGAAATATGTGAAAAACGTGTAAAAATCGTAGCATTCGAGCGGTTCCGGGGCGCCGACACCCGAAAATGTAGGGCACGTGACATATGTCATGGACTCACATGAAACACAGATCCGGCGTCGGGTCCGAAAATCTCGAACGGGATTCGTAATGGTACACTTTGAACGATAAAAACTCGAGGGCAATGGAACTCTGGTGTGCTATAACTTCGAGTTGGGAGTCATTTGTACACTCGCGGCAGAGATCCGCGCTAGGCGACGCGTGCGGGTCGACTGAGGCGCCGCGCGGGGCTCACCCCCCACCCTCGGACTGCATCCTTCAAACTCCGTAAGGCTGCTTTTCCATACAACCCTGAGTCTGTGCGCCGGAAATCCGTAGAGTGGCGTAGCGCCGTAGCGCACGCTGCTACGCGACGTAGAAAGCGTAGGCCGCAAAAGTGACACCTATTTTACAGATCTTGTAGGACACTGCTATACGACGAATACACTATTGATAATCGGGAGATTAAATTAATAAATAAAATCGGGAAGCAGGACTGATTAATTTGTTTTGCTATTATCCGCTACTTGAAAGGATTCTGTATGGTGCAATATGCAGGAACACCATCCACATGAAACACCACACACAATTTTCTATCACTTTCTTCGACGCACGTTTCGTTCCGACACCGGGACATACTCAGGAGATGTTGACTTCACAATGCGGAATCGTAGAGAGTCATTGCACCATACAGAATCCTTTCAAGTAGCGGATAATAGCAAAACAAATTAATCAGTCCTGCTAATTATGGATTTCCGCAAAATAACGCCTGCTTCCATTCAAAATCGGGAAGCTTACATTTTTAATGAATTACTCATATATGCACTTAATTTAATAGGGCCATTTTTTTTTTTTTTTTTTTTTTTTTTTTTAATAAATAAATAAATAAATATATATCAGGACATTATGTACACATCGCAATCTAGCCCCAAAGTAAGCGATAGCTTGTGTTATGGGTACTAGATAACTGATAAATATACATACATATTAATATACATAAATATAAGATATTGAAAAACACCCAGACACTGGTAAACATTCATGCTCATCACACAAACATTTACCAGTAGTGGGAATCGAACCCACGACCTATGACGTAGAAGCAGGTTCGCTACCGCTACACCAATCGGTCGTCAAATTTAATATGGTTGTTAACTAAATCTTCAGGCTGATATGTTTATCCTGAAATGAAGGGGTTTAAAATAGTTTTCAAGGCTTTCTTAACTTTGTTGCACGTCCCAAGGGTGTGTACATCGGCTAGCCATCGACAATAACTATAGTAACGCAGCTATCAGCAGCAAATTGTCGCTTTGGCTGCATAACTGACGCAAGCATTAACCAATCAGCGCATAGATTGCTATAAGTACTTTTGCAGAATCAAGGAGCTATAGCTTGGCAACTTCGTGCGGGACCCTCCTGTGGGATGACAGACGGTGGGGGAGCCAAACTAAGATGTCAGCGGTTAGCAGGCTGTGTAGCGGGGAAAGGGACACTTCTCTGCATGTATGCGTTACTGCGTCCCCCGGCCGTCTGTCACCCCGCAGGAGGGCCCCGCACGAAGTTGCCGAGCTAGAGTGGAAAGCTTTGGGGTATGAGCCTACATTATGAGCTTCGTTGTTGTCTTATAGTTTGATTCACATGACACCATTATAAACCGCTTGTTTTTCTTTTGATATAATAGCTTAATGATAATAAATTCAAGCGATTTTATTGATGCGTTTGACATTGGTACGTAGTATAGCAACGTAGTAAATCTCTGGTAGACACGCACCCTTACGATCGGGAGAAAATACAACACAGGGCTGCAAGTGGGGCGCCGCATCGTCGTTTTTTGGCCGCGGTTCAGGCGGTAATTGCGTGGTCCTCATTGGCCGGTTCCTTGAACCCAATGCAATGTCCCCGAGATAAACCCTTCTGAGGGCAAGGGAACTAATGCGAACTCTTCGAGCTGGAAGACTTTAGGGAAGCTTTTCGTCCAACATCCTTTAGTGCCTGAAGATAAAGGTCTTCGAACAGTGCGTGTTGTCAGTGACGTAATAAAGATTTGAAAAATGATTATTTATTAAATAAGGGCCAAGAAGACTCAGAGACACTAAAAAAAAGTAAAGGAAGTGCTGCGTTTCTTTCCCGTTCTTCTCGGTGCACTGCTTTCCGAACGTGGCGGTAGAGTCTGACATTTCGCAAGTGCCTATAAGTTAAGCATATGTGAAAGAATAAACATTTTGATTTTGACTCAGCGGGCAATGAAAAAAAAGCTATCTGAGTATCTCTGAGTGATCAAATCAGAAATGGGGAGATCCATAGATGAACCAGAGTCACCGATATAGCTATTGCAAAGTTGAAGTGGTAAAATAAAAATCAGCAAGAGAAGAATTCAAGAAATATTATGTTCTTTCATTCATGAAACGTGTAATGCATTATTTATTATTTTATCTACTAGTATCAGGTGGAATAACTCCATCAAGATAATAATTCAAAACTAAATTACATCAAAAATTCTAAGCTAAAGAAGTAGGTATTCACGCAAAACCAAAATGGCGGAAAAAATACGAGGCTCTACACAGCTACGCATCTCGTAGCATACGACGTAGCAGTCCGCTACGTCGCGTCGTAGCGGCTACACACTCTACGAAACCGATAAAACGCTATATTTAATGGGAGAAACGGCTACACTATATTTGTCATCTACATTTTCATTATCATCATTATATATTAACAACAAAATTAATTACATGGTTTTGTATTATTTTAAACGTATATTTACGCAAGTGTTTGTACAAACCTTGCAAATGTTTTCCTTGTTTGCAAATTGAAAAAAATTGATACATATAAAATAGCTCAACACGTTGGTTAAATGCGAGTCAGCATTTGCCAGGCTTCACACACGTAAAAAAATTAAAAAAATTGAGACGTGCAGGTTTCCACAAGACGGTTTCCTTCACTAATAAGTTATAAAAATAAGCCTCTTACTTAGACATTGGTGCCAATTCCGTGGTACACAATCTCGAAACTTAACTAATTTTACTCGTCCAAACTAGTGTCAATTCTCAATGAAAATCAGTGTCTAATTTTATCAGAACAAACATAGTTTTCCATGGGGTGTTATTTTAAAATAATAGCACTATTTGTAGATGCGTCAAATTGGTTCAAAGATTTTGCAGAACAGAATTGGCACCAATCAACCACCAATCTTTTTTAAGATCGGCAGTTTCTTATATTGTTCGTTGACTGTTGGTTACTTATTAAAGCTGTTTTCTGTAAGAGGCGTGTGTTTATCACAAGCTACGGGCATGAATACAGATGTCCCGTTTTGATGTGAATTATGTCATTCTGACGGCGAGACGCGTCTCTTACGTGACTTCTCACGTCCGTCGCGTACATATCTCGATGGTGTCCTTGCTAATAATGGTAAACTATTATTTCTACGTCTGTTTATCATTATAGCCTAGTGATTAACACTTATTTCAGTTTATATTTAATCGTACATTTTGATATAAGTGTGGAATGTATGTAATTTTTTCACGAATCCCGATTAGATGAAACAAGCTGAATAGAAATGAGTAGAAATGACAATTCTACACGTGGATTGAACGAAGTTTTAGAGTTCCATCAGAAAATGGCATAAATGAAACACTTATGAGTGATTTTATCCGTCCCTACATCGTTTATTTCAGTGACGATTGAAGCTATTGACATGGGATCATAATATGCATATATTAGTGACCCATACAGCCATATAACAGTAATGGAATAAAAAAAATATGATATTTGTTCGATTTTATTTAAAATGGGGGAAAATTAGAGGGTTGAAAGTTCCATTTCCAGTATATTTTATCCTATCTATAAAACAGTATATTATGAGAGGTGTCAGGAAATTCAATAAGTCCTCAAACTGATAGGTTTCTGTATATTATACAGAAACACCTTCGGAATAGACAGGACATGGCAGCTATCACAAATTTTCTTGGTTTTGTAATTATACTGATAAGTTTTTAATATTTTTTAGACAGTGAGTTTAAAAAATATTTAACTCTTATTCATCTGTCGTGGGTTTTTTCAAAATTTTTACTTTAAAATGCATTTTACTTGAAAATTGAATCCAGGGCCCAGTTTGCTCTAACTGTCATATGTCACTGTCTACCAACTGCAACATCAACGTCATTTTACAGTGATTACACTAAAATGGACCTTAGGTGTCATACAACTTAAGTCGATATTGCACTGCAGAGTTGTTTTGAAATCATAGTTCATTGGAAGGGAGTGTCGTTATAATAACTTTTGTGCATCCACTCTGTTGGTGATCCGACGTGTACAGTCGCGCACTGAAGTGTCAATCAGAATTCTTTATTTGAAAAGGGATAACTGCATATTAACTTAATTTGATGAATATTAATTTGTCAACCTTGCTAGCCAAAATTTCTTTCTGGACTTCTGGGAAAAGCCATTTTTATAATTTCTCTTATCAAATTTTTACTTTAATAAAATTTATAAATTATATTTTCTAAATTGGCTCAGGTATAATTTGGTGGAAGATTGGCTGCGGTCGGTTACCACCCTACTGACAAATACGCACTGTCAAACGATTAAGCGTTTCGATATGATGCTGTGTAGAATATGAGGAAAGAGTATGCTATGTACATTAAGAGGTAACTGATCTATGTACTCACCGGTCGAATATCACAAATCGAGCTGAAAAGTAGTAAGTGTCTCTCTCAATGCTAACATATTTTGTTCTCGGTCTCACATGTCAAATTTCTCGCTGCGCTCAACATTCTACTTTAGAATCATTTGATTCGCTCTGAACTCCTCCCTTGAGAAAAAATATCTTTACCGAGGCACTCGGAGACTGCCGCGGTAAAGCTATTGCGTAGCATTTTTATCAACTTATTTTTTATCAACTTCGTAAGGTTATTTTCGTTACGGAATTTCTGGATGCGGTATCCACGCTCAAGGTCCGCGATAGAGCGGGCCGTTCGGAGTGGGGGTGTTAGGTTATTTTCGTTACGAAACTTGTGGATTCGGTCTAAGCTATGCTAGCTTAAAAATCACTTTGACCCACCGGTAAGACCTCAGGATATGGACATCCGAACGATTTAAAACCTTTTTCGCTCAAGCAAATATTAGCGCCATCTGTCAAAATTCTATAGGTGGTTGCTGAGCGAACTGCAGCGGCAAAACAAGCATTTGGCACCGATAAACTGGTGTCATTTTTTCTTACCGTCCGCGTCCGCCCTCTTCAGGGTACATATTGTGTATTTTTTTGACCCCTAGGTATCAATAATAACTATTTTGAAATATATTAAAAATCGCAGTTATAAGCTTTTAGTCTCCGCTTGTACTCTCTTCGTAGGACATTTCGAGCGCAGTTTCCGGCGTGCGTTTCCAGGGCGCGACTACGAGTACAGTGCGACAAGGCTATATTGGCGTGTGGCTAAAATAGGAACTAACGCTGCTATCTCGTAATACTGTTTGGTAGTTCGCTCTGTCGGTATATCGCTATATTGTATGCTGTGTTGTTTTTGCCTAATATTAACTAAACTAAAACTAAAATTGAATAAAATTGAGGATGTTTTATTTTCTGGCTGCCTTTGTTCTGAACAACGCCCTCTTGTCAATGTCATTCAAGTGCCAAGAGAGCCTTGTATGACTGTAACATCATGTTTTACGTAACGTTGCATCGTTACGCAGCCCACTGTGTCAGTCTGTGTTCTTGCTCCGTTACATCTATTGACAACCTACTTGACGCAGTTTCAGAGGAATGCTATCTCGAGCGAGTAGTCACATGTTCGATTTCCATTCGATACGCCTCTTTACCGATGGAAAAATCTATGATTACTGTGGGATTTCTGAATCATAGATTTCAGGAAATATGAAATCACACAAAGTGTAAAACGGGACCCTATTACTAAGACTTCGCCGTCCGTCTGTTCGTCAGTCCGTCTGTCTTTCTGCCGCCAAGCTGTATCTTCTGAACCGTGACAGTTAGCGAGTTGAAATTTTCACAGACAATGTATTTCTGCAAACTAATATTGTATTACTAAAAAATAAAATAAATATTAAAGGGGCTCCCATAAACGTGATTTTTTTTGCCGTTTTTATAGATTGGTATAATAACTATTCGCGCGCGAGTCCGTTTCGTACTTGAACGGTTTATTTGAATTCATTATTATCATTTGAGCGAATCAAATAGAATCAAAATATTTTATAATATGGTAACGACTGCCAATGACAAAATACGCTACACTAAGAGGACGGGAAAGATGTGACGTATGTTGAGCTTCGGAGTATCGAGTTTTATGTGAGTAACTCGCAAATCTCGGACTAATTTCTTTAACTCGACACTTTCGTGCAGAGATTTTCGTGAAGAAGATATTGGGATTATCGCAATTTGACTGCCATAAGCCTATTATGTCTTATTACCTTAAAAATCGCGAAAAACCACAAAAAAATTGAATTTCGCGGGCACACCCGTGGTGTGCTCCTTAAGAAAAAAAAATCTCGTAGTGAAAAACCATGACTCATTTTCTAAGGTCAATTTTTTTCTGGCAGCGATCGTATCGTTTCCTGGAAGAGTTTTGATAAGTTTCCAATTCTGAGATGGACGGATTACCCTCTAACCTTCACCGGTATTTGTGCCGCACGTGGTTGATATACGCGACTGATATGGCTTTATTGCAGTCGTTGAATAATGAACTTTCTGGAATGAAAATTTTATCGTTTGACGACTTTTCTGGTGCCTTGGCGCTGTGTGATTTAACGGCGCATTCGGCTATTTAAGCGATTTTTAGTGACGTGCAGTTTAAAATCTGTAAGGAAAATTACTTTTCAACGTCATGTATTTTGGGTGTTTAATCTTAATTCGATGTGAAGCAGCAGTGCTATTCTACAAAATGTCCATTTTTGAAACAGCTGCCAGACAGCTGCCAAGCCGAAGATGGCATGCAAAATTGTACTCTATTACAACTGACAAGTTCATAGATGCAGAGATGCACGCTCGTCGCTGTTTTGCAGAATAGCACGGCAGGAACACGATTGGATAAAATTTTCTCGACAGAAATCTCTCCCAAAAGTGGCCCCAAAATCTCGGTATTTCTAATTTTCATCGGAAGCTACAATTTAATTTTTTTGTTTTAATGTGTCAGTTATAATAATCCCTAAAAACGCTCGGAAACGGATTTAATGATAGCTGGCTTAGTCTTTTAGTACCTAATTAGGGTTCCATACTAAAATGTTAAAAATGGAACCCTTATGGTGAGACTTTCTCCGTCTGTCCGTCCGTTTGTCACACTTGATTATTAGTTAAAACGTCGTTCTTCTGTTCTAGTCTTTCGCAACGCATATCGCACCTACCAACGTATTCGTAACAGTGAGAAGATCAAACTCTTAAATAGTTATTACTTAGCGGTATAATAATAATATAAGCTACCCAATGCGAAAACTAAAGTTAAACAGTGCAAATTGTTACTGTATGGCAATTAAAATATATAACAAATTACCTGCTAGCATGAAAGAGTTACAGCCGTTTTCACTAAACCTAGAAAACTCCTAAATCGAATGCTTAGTCGATAAGTGACAGTTTTCACCAACAACAACTGTCACCTTAGGACTAAGCATTCGATTTAGGAGTTTCCTAGGTTTAGTGAAAACGGCTGTTAAATTTCATCTTATTTAAAAAAAAACTTTATGCGTGGCTTATTAATAAGTGCTATTACTCGTATACATTTAATTTAAATTATACTATAATTTATTAAATATATTATATAACATTTGCACGCCCATACTGTGACAAAACATGATTGGAAACTAATAATAACATCTGTTCTTTAACTGTTACCATATTTTATGCAAATAAATGGTTGATTTGATTTAACTCCGATTATCGGATCAGGAAGTTAATGAAATAAATACTGGTCTTACGTCATAACGTGTTCTTCGATGCATTGTCTATCCACAAATATTTTCCGGTTGTTAACTAGTAATTGGAAACTAACAATTTATAAGAAACGTCTATTGTGGCATCTAATATTGGAGTGAAAACATCTTTAGGCCCGTTAGGAAGCTTTTGATATGGGAAAAAGCCATTGAACTCGTGACAACGTTACCGTAACCGACACATCAAGAAATTGTTGAAGTTTTCACTTCTGTTGCCTCTTCTGGAGTGCCAGTATTTTTTTTGCTGCGTAACTATTTTAAAGGAAAAATTTGATTAAGTAACTGACTGATAAACGCAGAGCTCAAATCACTGAAAATTGAAATATTTGGCATACAGAAGAAATAATTTTATAAAATTCAAACTCCAAGGGTATAAAATATGAGGTCACGTGAGTAAAGATGCGGGTATTTGCTAATATTTGAAAAAAAAAAATCCAGATCAGTATGTCATATAACTAGGCCATATCACAAATGAAACCATATCTCACAATACGAGTACAAACTACAAAAAAATCTTTTAAAACAAACTCCGCAATAAATTGCGTCATCTATAACCGGGTAATTCTTTACTGTGCGAGTTAATAGACCGAGATGTCACGACCGCCAGCCTAACTCACTCTTACGTTCATATCTGGTAATATCCTATATGAAAATTTTCAGTTTTTCAAGTTTTATTAATCTGCCTTATCTTTTTATTTATTGATAGCTCAGTAAGCATACAAATTATTAACTTTACTTCATCTGTTTATTATGCATATTGAAAGAATAGTTCTAAATCGTCAATGCTCAGCCCAAACTCTAAGCCAAAACATACACGTAGAAAGCAGAATTTTGTACATAGTTTCGACAAAAGTTATGATAGGAAGAATAGAGATTCCCACGATCACCAAATCATCTCGTTGAAGTAAGGACGGGTCAGCTAGTATGCAATTTACCAATTTTTTTGAAATTATCAACTACTAAATTATCTAGTTTAAATAGAGAGAGAGAGTTATAAGTAAGCTAACAAGGCTAAGTGCAATATAAAAAATATAGTAAAGACATTCTGGATACTGGAGAGTTCCCTATTCTCCAAAATGTACTACTGTGTAATGTAAAAGTGCTTCTGACAAAGTTTCAGTCTGGCACTCGTGCGATCTTCGCCCGTAAGTGTGTCAGGGCAATAAAAATGGCGGATTAGAGTTAACTAGCAATGTTTATTGAAGTGCAATTTAAAAAAATGCATTTACTTTTTGGAATGAAGTCAAATTACTGTGTAACAACTATAATAAGAGGACACTGTTATTATGGCACTAAAGGACTTCTTCATGTCTAGATTCGAGGAAGATTCGAGCGCTGTACAAAAATGAGGGTAACAAAAAGTGAATATTAAGTCGTAAAGTCTTACTTAGTACTTTTCTGCAATCTATCCTGATGGAAAGTGATGTTATAGCCAGATGTTTTCTTAACAACTTGAAAGGGGTAAGTGAGAGCTACCAATGCTACACAGCATCGCACCGGCACGTTAAGTGCTACCGTATTTCGGTCACGGCATGGCAAGGGACTTCAAGTTTTTACCAATGGATATTCAAACGTATTGGTGAAATACGATATGGATTGCTATGCTTCAAAATTATGTCGTATTTCTATGTCAATACATTTGAATGTCCATTGGTAAAAAATTGAAATCCCATGCCATGCAGTTACCAGTGTCTGATAGCCTTAAATAACTTGGCGGTGCTTCCCGATACGATGGTAACCTTTCCATGCAATTTAGAATTTGTTAAAATGACCCGTATCTAAGAAGAAAATCATCCCAAATAGTAGAATTAATTGATGTTAACCCAAACTAAAGGCATTATAGTTGACGCAAGTCCCGCTGCACGGAAGAGAATGCAAAACAGGGCGTCTTTCCGTAAAGCCCATAAGTGTGACAGAGAGGGCAACATGCCTGTTTCCATTTCATTGTACCACGGGCAGCGATACGCCGCAGCGACTGCAGTATGTACCAAAAGTCATCAAAAACGAATGTATATGCGAAAATTTTCGAACACGGTCCTTCGTATTCAAATCTAGGGCTGTCAAATCGTCATCTGGCCACAATTCGACCTTGAATCAGCTGAATAATATCCAGCCTCAAATTAACTGAGATCCGTTCAAATACCCGCGCCGTCGGGTCTCGGGCCCAACCGCACCAGAATGGAGCAACTCCTTATAAACGTTAATGGATTTTCGGCTCTACGTGTGTGTGAAAGGGTTGATTTTTGGTTGTAGAGGTGGTCGTCTGAGGGGTGTGTGGCGGGCTCGCTCGGAACGTCCTCTAAGAAAATGGAGACAATACGATTATAGTAGCGTAGTATGGGGGAAAACTAAAGATTCTGCAAGACTACAAAATTTACTGTATTTTTTTAAGTCGTACTAATAAATAATTCGCCAAATCAAGACTTCGATTAGCTACTTTAAAAATAATAGCAAAGTCATGGAATAGTGACAGGAATATTATAAATTGCTAGCAGACGCCCGCGGCTCCACGCGCGTGAATCTCGGATTTACAAATCCCACGGGAACTAATGCTTTTTTGTAATAAAAATAAATTAATGTGTTAAAACAGAGTATAAACTAATTCCATTCTAAATTTCAGCCAAATCGATTCAGTCGTTGCGACGTACATAAAGAGCCTTCCACGTAAACGTTCATTTTAGGGATGTAGGTTTAAAATAATAATCAATTGCGAGTAATAATTCTACAATCATATCTACTGTAATATTTATATTTCTAAATATTTTTATGCACCAAGCAAGTTAACCCAACGTGGAAAAATTGTGTTATCTAAAAATTTTGCATATACTTGAAGCCTTTCGGAATATTATAATGTATAATACAATAATTTAGACGATCATCTTCTGTCTCCCTCACTTTCCTACATCTATGATTTTGCATCTCTCTCTGACCAGACTGCGCCGCTATCGCGAGCTTTTTAGGGATACTTGAGAAGTTATAAAAACGACATGTACATTTTAATAAACATAATTTGAAAACTGTGAGTTTGACCAAAAAAAATTATATTATGGCTTACTAGCGGACGCCCGTGTGTCCACCCGCGTGAATTTCAGTTTTTCACAAATCACGCGAGAATCTTGGATTTTTCCGGGATAAAAATTATCTTTTAATCCAAGATAAAACTAATTATCGAAATTGCAAATTTCAGCCAAATCGGTTTAGTAGTAGCAGCGTGGAGGAGTATTTTTCCATACAAACTTTGGATGAGGATGAACTTTACCGTTTTATCACATGAGGGGGTGATTTTTTGAAAAATCCTTTCTTAAACCCCTTAAAAACCCCTAAACCTCATAAGGAAGCTCATAATATTATATGTGGAATCAAATTTAGAGTCTCTAGACCCAAAGTGTTGGCTATGCATTGATATGTCAAGCAGTCAGTCATAGTTTATTTTTATATAATAGATTTCAAAACGGGAACATTGTAATTGTAAATGAAAACTGAATTTCCAAGATCTCCAAATATCTGATAATATACGGAACACTTATACCTCTAATTCGGCTCAAGTTTTTTTTTGTGGATTTTTTCTTTTTTCACATTTGCGCTACACTACTGATTGATAGAGGGGTAACGGAGGAAGGGGGGGGGGGGGATATAGTAAAGCGGTGACCGCTAGATGTCGCTGGCGGCAGTTTAAGAGAGAACGGACGGAACTTCCTTTAACTACGAGACGGAGTTTAACTACGAGTGCCCCTATGTCCCAGTGGCGTATAGGCTGTAAGAGATCTTGGGTTCAATCACGAAAGAGGTGTTATGGATTTATTTTTGATATATTATGTAGATCAAATTTATTGATTTATTCCAACAACTTACGTAATACATATTGAACAAAATAACAAAAATTATGCACTAAAACAATTGTTTTAATTTAATACGTCATGATATCAATGTACAATGCAGGCTATTTTTTACTAGCTTTTATTATGTTAAGTACTTCGATAAGAGCCTGTATTGAAATGAAGATTTTTTGAGTAATTTCTTTACTCCTTAGCTTCCACTTAGCTATTAAAAACCCTCCTCAAAAAACCCACAGTCAAAAACTCAATTTTTTTTTCATATAGGCTCTACATTACAGGCTCTAAAATATGATTACACTTAATTATAACTATTTCACGACTTAAAAATTAAGCTTACGAGAGTTGACTCTCAACTGACTTCTCAACTGAGAAGAAGCCCATAACAAACTCAGCCGGGTATTGTTTTGTCGTTATCATACACAGTACAAACTTTTCCCTTATCTTCAAATACCTAGTGTTGAACGATGCTTCGGTCAACGATCTTCGCCAACGGTCAGTGCCGCTTACAATTGTGTCTACTGCACAAAATATGTCCCTGCGACACACATATTTCATATAAATGGTCACTGCGTTTTAAAAACCTATAAAATTTCCGTTTAACCACTCAGTGAGAAATGCCCCTAGAAGCCTGTATTTAACCGACTTACAAAAATAATAGCAGGTCATCAAACTTAAAGTGTGATACTTTATTTAACACGCAATAGTTTACTTAAGATAAGTTATTAAATTAGTTAGATAATATATTTAGCAAAAGTTATCTTTTGTAATTAGCTAAAAAAAGCTCACAGTAAACTAAGTTTTATTTATCAATTCTATTGCTAGACAAATAAATCAGTATTAAACTGGCGTCTGTTCATAGTTTCTGCAATTTTTGACCAGTTTCGAAAACTTTTTATTTCAAAAGGGTTTTCATCTGGATTTAATTACACCCTAAAGTTTCTCTCCTTACTCTAATATCGCAAATCTGTTTTTTTTGTTTTCTAATTAATAGTTAATTAATCTAAGGATTGAAGAGTTGAACTGTAGACAAATAAAATCTAAGCCATTTTAGATCTTATTACTACGGACAGAGATTATATTAATAATCTTTTCTACGGACATAGAATGGAGAATTTGGAAAATCTTACTATCGATTTTTTCTAATGATAATATGCCTCGAAAAAAATTAAGATTTAAAATCCAAAATGCACGATGTTTTCATTTGAAATAATTTTAAGTTTTTAGCCTGAATGTCACTAATACCACTTAAATAACTTTGTAGCCCGTTAAAGATAGTAAAAAAAAAGGTTTTGATGATGACATTTGATAATAATATTATCTAATAGCATTTAAGTAAGCTGCAACTGACATTAATTGAAACTAATAATGTTGACAGTTTACACTGCTGCCTTCCCTCTACACTGTAGTCTAAGAGACAGTGGTGCTAATTCTTTGTGTTAAATATCTTAACTGGACTCATTTAAAAAGTCTAAAAGTAGTACTATCCTTTTTTAAATGAAAAAGGTACGTTTCAGACACGTCAAATTAGTTTAGCTAAGAGACTTTACACAACAGGTTTGGCCCCGGTGGTTCACTTAGCAATGGGGTCTTACACTACTTTTGAATTTGATAAAAAATATTACTTTATTATAAACTAGGATAAAAATAATAACGTGCAGTGAAAGAAATATTAAAATCCAACGAAGATTTACAAAGTTACAGGCGTTTAAACTTTGGAGTGGGGGGATCTTCTATCCCTTTCTCGCAAAACGAAAATTTGTATGAAGCCGCACGAAGCTACTATGGCATTGGTACGGTGTGACGTCACAATGTCATGTTGCTATCTCTGTCTAATCACAAATCTTTAAATGCTTATAACTTTTTTGTTATTTGATCGATTTAATTAGTTCTTTCAGTGCACGTCATTATTTTAATTCTACTTTATAATAAAGTAATAAAAAAATTGGAGTCAAATACCCTATTAATGCAATTGTTGACATGACAGCCGCATGTTGGCGAATGTCCATAGATGGCGCTAGCTGTAAATGAATAGAGGAATTTAATTCGTTTGTGCGATGCGAGTCGAATCGAAATTCATACAGAAACCTGTACTAACCTATCTGATTTAAAGTGACGATGATGTAATTGAACTATCTTGGAGGGGGCTAAGCAACCCCTAACAGTTCCTAGACAGCATCAAGCTGGAGCGATAAATCGGCTGATTTCCCACTAGACAAAAGAATAAAAGTAAGTAAAGTCCTTTTCATGAAAGAACGCGTCGCTGTAATCGCATTATTAAACGTTGCCCTCTGACTCTCAGTCGTTCTTCGTAAACGGCTTTCAATTTCAGTTCATGTTTATGCCGCGGGACTTCTTTCATGAACAGGACTCTACAGTAGTTTTGTTCTTAGATTTTTTATGTCAAAATTCCAACTCTTTCCCCCGTGAGTGTTTACGTTGACAGCCCGTCTGTCACCAGTGTTTCTAGAGTTGGCGTAATGTGTTGGTGGTCTCCCGCACTATGTAGCGGTGCATCGCGGCAGATGACGTATGAGCGGAGTTAATTAACCCCGATGTCGGCGGATGAAGCATGGCGACATTATTACTACAATAAAGTACTACACTACAAGGGAAGCTTATTATATTCGCTTTTTTGTACAGTTATTAAGACATTTATATGAACATTCTTCATTTTAAGGGCTCCGTGAAGGGGACTATTGGACAGTTGAAATTTTCACACAGTGATTGTAAGTACTAATAAATCTTTTTAACATTTTTATTGAAAATATTTAAATATAACTTATCGCTAACTAATTCTATATGACTCCCTGGTGCAGTGGATTCAGTAGAAAGTCGCGGATTCGATTACCGACATGGGCATATTGAGGAACTTTATAGCGATAGGGGTGAGTTTACTTACCCCTCACAAGGTACCATTATCACATCTTCAACTGCATCATCACTTGCAATTAGTTGTGATTGCTGTCTTGTATTAACTTCTGGAGGCTAAGCCCCTTCGCACACGGCTCGTGAGCGTAAGCGTATCGTTATGACACTACGCATAGTAATATGACAATTACGCTTCCTACGATTCACTGCAACACCGCTTCGTCTGCGGACATGTTTGAAAAAGTTCGTGCTGGTACTGATCTCGTCGTACGCGAGGATTACGCTACGCTTACGAGCCATTTGCATTGTGCAAAGGGCCTAAAACATACTTTTTGCAAGCAAAGAGGGCTATTAATGGTCAAATCCCTCTCATTTTGAAAGATGTAAAAATGAATAGAGAAAACGGAACCCTTCGTGTAGCAATCCCGCTCGCACTTTGCTGGTTCTTAAAAATCATTGTACTATAAGAAACTCCTATAGATTCTTTGATAACATTAATCCTATAGTATGAGATGAGCACTCCATTAATTACTATACAAAATGCATGTGCATTGAACTTTATCGAAGTGTTTTGCATAATTACCACAACACGAAACGTATTTAATTGGTGACCACTCACCCTTAGGTGTGAACAGCGGCGTCTACACGCAAACCATGTGACCGGTAATTTAAACAGCATGTAATTGGTATTTGTCAACACACACTGTACTGCAGTCAACATGATTTTTATCTTGTTAAAAACTTAATTCTTTTGTTTTTCTCCTGTTACATAATAATCTTAATATATATAAATCTCGTGTCAAAATGTTTGTCCTCAATGGACTTCTAAACTACTGAACCGATTTAGTTCAAACTTCGTGAATATCTGTCATTTGGTCCAACTTAAAAGATAGAATAGTTTTTATCCCACGTGGACGAAGTCGCGGGCATCAGCTAGTATAATCTGAATCTCTTGCTTAATACGACCTAAGTAATACAGTCATGTGCAGACTCTGCAGTGAGGAGGAGGAAACTCCTTTGCACATACTGTGCAGTTGCCCAGGCCTGACGCACAAGCGTAGCCGACTCATGGGACGGTATATCCTCCGCCCAGAGGAGGTTAAATATACCCCTGTAAAGGACGTGCTGCTCTTTCTGGCGGCAACTGGACTTGCAGGGGAATTATAGGCAGCGGCGAGCACAAAAGATCGGTGACGGTCAACGTGCTACCGGGAACGAAGGAGGCCCTGCATAGCCGCGACAACAAGAAGATGAAGATGAATACTTGCCTTAGACAGTCGCAAGTGAGTTAAGTAGGTATTAGCGGAGGTTCATATTTGACTGTCGATATCTAAAATATTCAGCGGGCCTAGACAAAGGGACTTGTTGACAAAGCGTTGACGACTGTAGAAAAACCACGCGACCACGAGTACAAAACATAATATTATGAAAGCAGAATGTACTCTATGGCGACTGCTGTTGCTGTCGCTTGTCACGCGTAGTACGCTTAAGTTAAACTGGCCTGCAAAAGTAAGTATCACACTTTTCAAATTAAAGGAGAATGGCGAAAATTGGCCCAGCTCTAACAAAAATAACCCAGAGACCGTTCAGATTCTGGAATGATTTATTTTGGATTGCTATTTTTTATAGATTTTTTTTGTGTAAATACCATATTTTTAGAAGTAGGGAATCAAAAATAAAATACAATTAAAAACTGCTTTAATGGCAATATTTTTTTTAAATATGGCATCAAAAAGTCAACCTATCACCGACCCACTACTAGGCGCGGTTCTTTCAGAATGAGAATGGATTTTTCTGGCTTTTTCAGATAATCTGCAGTAAAATTATTCACTTGGAAACAATGAAATATATCTAAAACTAACCTCACTTTTAACAATAATGTGAATATCTTCTTTCTTTCTACTTTAATTGATTGACTTTGTATGACAGTTTTGTAAGTCAGGTTGAGTACTACAAGTGTTAGAAGTTTCATAACTGAACGTGGATTGGAGTGAATTTTAGTCTGGGCCAGGAAATGTATGGGAGTTCGCCGGACTCTTTTTTTAAAAGTGTGATACTTACTTTTGCAAGCCAGTTTATCTACAAGTATGCGAGAACGCCAGGGAGCATTCAAATTGTCATACTCGGTTTTCAAAATTAGCGTGTTTTCCTATATTCGATGACGTGGTTTTTCTAGTCACGTGGTTTGTCCACACATTTTTATCTACTGTCGTCAACGCTGAACGACTGTTACTTTGTCTAGCCCTGCTGGTTATATAATATGGTTTAGCTACTTTTACCATTCTATTAACAAAATCACAAAGAACATAAGTTTCACTAATATTGGCTAGGGGGCCTAAATCCCATACAGATAAAATTTGTCTCCTTTGAAGTTTAAATGACTGTCAGTTATTTTCATGACTGTCAGATTAAGTTTAACAGAAGATTGTACGGGTATAAAAATGAAAAACCATAATAGTTACAGTATATTTATTTCTTTATTTACTAGACATCTTACTTATTATATTATTCGTTATTGCTTCATTAATTATTGTACTTATTTATATAATTAGGTGAGAGTTTGATTTTAGTTAAATGTTACACGGATTTAAACAGACCTGAGTAAAATAAGGAAACGTGACTCAGTAAAACAAA
Organism: Coenonympha glycerion; assembly: GCA_963855885.1. Classification (NCBI taxonomy): domain Eukaryota; kingdom Metazoa; phylum Arthropoda; class Insecta; order Lepidoptera; family Nymphalidae; genus Coenonympha; species Coenonympha glycerion. Next base: position 692,746 of record OY979649.1, on the reverse strand, counting down.
AATAAAATTTGAAACAAAGTAAAGTAAAGAAAGGAAATATATATTTTTTATACTAATTACTATATTTAAACTGTTTAAAAAAAGGTAAAACACAATTAGTAATTATTCAATATTAATCGATTTTTCTATTTCTTTTGCCATAAAGTTTGTCAAGTTTTCTTATTTTAGCCCATTATAATAATTGTAGAAGTTACAGAAAAATACAACTATAATATCTATAAAAATAGCATAAAAAACAAAAGTAATACATAACATTGTTTAACAGTTTAAAGTAATATTAATTATTTTCAAAACTAACATTAATTTAATTGTTAAACAATGTTTTAGAAATCACATGAAGCTTTGAAGGATTATTTAACTAGTTTTACTTTGTTGCGTTTACTATAATTAATTGTTCGTAATATATTTTTGATTTATAATAATATAGTCAATGATTTTTTTTTTTCATTATAATATCTTACTATTTTTATGTATCATAGTTGGGATTTCAATTAGTATTAGAATAGCTTTTTTGCTATGTATTAAGTGTTTGAATTTCATTTTATAACATACATTGTTTTAACAGTAATTTTTTACAGCGTTGTGAGTAATATAGATAGTATTATGCATATTAATTCTCTTACCAAATAAATATTATTGTGTGTAATATTTATTAATAACATACTACACAAGACAACAAAGAATACACAAAATAATTATGTATTATTTTCAAATTATACATGTCAGTTTTAATATTATCATACCCAACTACGATTCATAAACTGACATAAATAATATAGAAGTACTCATTATAATATTTAACCTAAAATATAGACTATCTTAAGGGATATTGATAAAAAATGCAAACCTATGTGAACACTTATTGACTATGATAAAATTTGAATTGCTATGCACTTTTTGGCTTCCTACTAGCACGAAATAACATGATAAAATTCCTTCAGTGATTTTTCTTAATATGCATGCATATTGCATGGTTATAATTCTTGGGTAAGTAGTTTTTATTTTGTTGTTGTTAAAGTCGTTCATGGCTAAGTTTTAATTTTGAATCTTATTCGTTTTTTTTTAGTAAATTCCTATCGTCAAGTAAATATTTGCATTTTTAATCAATTATCCTGTATATTTTACTTACAATAATACCTTTCCTTTATATCCTCAATCTTGCAACACACATTAAAAATCTCCCCTTTGAGAAATTACTTTGTTACACAAACGTCAACAAGTCGAATAAAGAAGATACAGCCCTTTTCAGATAAGATATCTTTTTGACATATTTATCACATTAAACAAAGCAATTTTATATGCAAATATTGTGCAAATCACATATATTTTAATCCGAGAATCCGATCAATACGTAAGATAGATACGTTTCAATAGTTGTTTTTCAGTTTAATAGAATTGGAACTTTAATATAGGTTGATCGTCTAATTTAAAAATGAACGCCCCTCCAATGCATTATTCGTTCAACGCGTGGAGGAAAGATCATTTTTAGACCTGAGGATCTCTACGTTGCTTATTTACGTCTTAACTAATTCTGTTTACAATTGGAGACTAAATTAAAATATTGATTTTTTCATTCACATATTTTTAAAACTAGATTTCCAAAAAAGAATTGTAAATGTTATAAGCTCTTATAACTGAGTCTGAGTCATAAATCTGAGTCAACTAACAAATTCTCACTTTTTGTGGATCCTTGACAGAAATTATGATTTTATTTTAGAATCTCAGAAAATTAGTGAATAATTTACTTAGTTATTTATAAGTAATTTTAAGATTGTTTAGAGTAATTTTGAAATTTGCACTTAGGTAGGATTATACAGATTTGTAAAAGGATAGATTTGGTAGGATTGCTTAACGTTTCAAATATGGCAAATAAAGATTTCCTATCTAAAAAGGTAGCTAAAGGTTCATAGCTTTTAAAATATCTGTTACTCCGGTAACAATATCACATATTATATAACTAGACAATCATTTATATTATTTATAAAGTACAATAACAGTCAACAATCATCTACGTACATTCGATGATACGACAGCTTATTAATAATATTAATAATTATTAAGATACTATATTATTATTTATTAGCTTAATTCGTATATTACTATAATGTGCGTAACGAATTTCATCACGATTACGCTTGAGAAGTCTAAAATATTTTTATGGATACATTTATGATATTAAGGATATTTAAGGTTAATTTCAAAATTTGAGAAGTTATAACAATTATTATCGATGTTTATTGAATTCAAAGTATTAAAAAATTTATTCAATCGGTTGTATGTTTTTTTAAAGAAATTCTCATTAAAAAATAACATAGTTATTTATATAAAACATCGTAACCGAAAACAATGCTATCTACTATTATGATCTCTTTCTTGATCCCTAGGATCGGTGTTTATACAGTGTGGCCGGGATCGAACTAGCGTTAATTTAAGGGAGAGTTCTATAGCTCATTAAAAATGGGGGGTTTCAAAAAATCCCCCCATTTTTAATGAGCATTTTATAGGGGATTTCAAAAAATCCACTATAAAATGGGGGGCGCCCCCTCACCCCCTCCCCGGTAGAGCCCGGTAGGTTTCAATTTTGTATGCGTTTTTTGGGTATGTGCACACAAAACCAGTAATAACTTGAAAGTCTGTTGATTCACATACTCTTAAATGGTCTTATTCGACTGGATATAATATTCTCCATCGCTGGATGCCTAATAATAGTGTAAAACGTTAAAATAACTCAACCAAAAATGCCTCGAATTAAAAAAAATGCCAAAAAAAATTAAAACGAAGTTATTGGTAAATATTGCAGAAACGGGATCGCTAAGACCATATGTTTTTGTAGTAAATCGAAAGCTTTTGAGTTAAGCAATATAACGATACCAACATTTTGTCTGTAAGTTACTAACTTTTAGAGTTAGAACATGTGCATCAACAGACTTCCAAGTTATTACTGATATTGTGTGCACATATCCAAAAAAACGCATACAAAATTGAAATGGCTCTACCGGGGAGGGGGTGAGGCGCCCCCCTTTATAGCAAATTTTTTGCTTGTAATGAGCTATAGAACACTCCATTAAATTATCGCTAGTTCGATCCCGGACATACTGTATATTAATGACAGATTTCAATAATTAATTATTTATTTATTTATAAGCGAGAAATTATATCTCACATGTTTCTTTGTGTAGAGAGTAAGAATGATCAGAAAGTATTATTTGTAAATAGATTCGACCTTTTTTGTTATTAGTAGTGATGTTTCACTGTAATTAAGCAAAAAGCATGTCTAAAAATTAATAATGAGGTTTTGTTGCTGTGTTGTTAGGTTTTGTTTGTTCTTTACAAATATTTTTAAGAGAATGATTAGGCCTCTTTTACAATAATCACTACTAATTTATATTATGAGTTATTTAAATAAATCTACCTATTTCATATGTAAAATATGTTACTTCTAGTTATAGTTCCGATAGCATCCAAATAATTTAAAATCTGTAATAAAGAGATATTTACGTGTATTAAAATACACATATAAGCTTAGTTTTCGTATTTTTTTTATTTAGAAAATTAAATTAAATAGGTGATGTAGGCAAAACTACGCTCTACGTCATTAGACGTTTTTTACCATCATAAAAATGTTAATCAAAAAGAGATTTATACTCGGAAGTGAAACAACACTTTTAGTTACATAAATATTCGTATAAGTTAATTAAAAATGAAAACTGTTAATTTCGATGATATTAAAAAACCAATAGAAAATATAGACTTTTATACTCTAAAGATAAACATTTTGATTTGATATATTTTACTGAGCGACACCAAGACAACAAAAATTTAATTCAGTAAAGATACTATCTTAATTTAAAGATTAAAGTGAAGCTGCGTGTAATGATAAAAGCAAAACACAAAAAAGAGAAACATTTTATTAAGTAGAAAAGGCAAGAAAAATAAATAACTTTTCAATAGTAAAGGTTGCTAGTGTTAAATTTTCAAAAGTTGATTTTTATTGAACTTGCCATATAGCACTTAAAGGGAGATGCCGTAATACGGCCTCGAAGCGCCCAACAATATCCTTTTGGCGAAAAAATAACTGTGTATTTTTTCTTTAACTTCATAGTTTAATTAATATTTTGTACAAACAACCTTTGATAACATATGTAACATTGATGTATTGGACGAGATTAGAGCTAAAACATACGAGTATTAGCAATCTCGTAACTGTGCTGTGATTTCACCCAAGTGTTCAGTTTAAATAGTTGATACAATGCATCTCATACAAATTCACAGTAAGCACTCGCATTTAATCTGGAATAAGAACCAGAAGTATAGGAGCTTTAAGAAATTTCTTAAAAGTAGTCAACATTTAGGAGTAAAGGGGATACACATCTACAACAACGGAATAACGCCATACAAATACAATCTCTAAAAGGATAAAGATAATGGTTTCGGAATATAAATTTGTAAAGTTATCAAAAACGTCACTAACTTACTGGAAACAAGGTAACTAACAAGCCTTTAAAAATGTATTTTCTTAACTCACATTATGAGAATTACTTAAAAATCTTCATAATATGATAATAATTTAACGAACTCTAGAATTCCTTCTATTTTCTGTGGAGTACACTGGACTGTTTATTACATAGGGCACCTATGCGTTGGTCGAATTCAAACTAATCAAGTGTTATTGACGAAATTTGGTGTCGCTGTCACTTCATGCAAAATGTCTAGCCATATCCACAGAAATTTGGATTTTAGAATTAGTTAAAAATACTGATCGTTTTAAATCTACTACATACACATTTTTAAGCTACATGACACACATTTAACTGAATTGTGGCAATTGTTGATAACAATTAAGATGATAGTGATATTGTTTACTAATGAAGCTTGCACATTGTGGAAATTACAAATACAGGTAGCAGCGTAAAATGTAAAATATAAAAATGTTGCTGACCAAAACAAAAATACTTTAAACATCGACGAAAAATACTTTAAACTTGAAAGGCTGAAATGTTTTCTTAAAATTAAGAGCATCTTTTTGGTATCATGTTCGACATCTTATTTGTATTAGTATTTGAACAAAAATTCATTGCCTCTATCTTACTCTACTTATTTGATATTTACCTCAGTTTGGCTCAGACTCTTATATAACACCTTTTAATTAAGTGTGGTGTTTAGTCCACTTCTCTATTTCTACATCCACAGCAATATTTAAGATGCTCTTAAGTAGTTTGTAACGTTTCAGAATACTTAAAAGATTTTAGGGTTTAAAGTGCTCGTTGCCCAGTTTTCTTCAACAATCTAAAGACTTTTCACTAACTTGACGATATTGTCTTATAGTCCCTGTACATTATGCTATCAGATTTTGACGGATATCTGACGTCGTATCTATGAACCCTTTGAAGATCCAATGATTTATCAAAGAAAAGGACGGCTACTATCCAATCTACTTCTTTTACTTCTCTTATCATTTCTTAATCGTACTCTCTACTCTCCCTGCTTTTCTTTCTTTCTCCCTCTTACATTATAAGTTTGAATTAATTGTAGAAAAAGTGTTATTGTTCATCTTTTTGTGAAACTATTGTTTTCAGAATTGCAATCAAAATAATTAGGAGAACTTAACTGTACATTTTTTTGCTTCAAAAATAATATCATGGATCTTCACATATTATTGCATTGAGGTGTTATACTCCACTTAAATAAATTAGCTAAAATAGTGAAGTATAAATTAGCTAAGATAGTGAAGTATAATAATAGTATAACTAAAAAATATAGTGATTGAAACAAAATTTGTAACTTGTACTTACATTATTCGCTAAGCAATTATTATTACATTTTCAAAATATACTATCATTTATTTAATAATAATTAATATTCTTATTTTACGATTTATATTCGTTTAACGTAATATTGTCTAATTTACATCGCTTTTATAATACTCACAAATACGCCTTGCGAGATACATTTTACGAAAATACGAATAGCTATTGCGTAATGATCGTTTCTTTCGTCCGATATGTCAGGCAGTGAAGTCTCTAGGCCACAGAATAATGATAATTTTATCATTGCCATAAATACTTGAGATGGCTTGAATAAAACTCAAAATCATATATATTGATGCAGAAAATATATGTGCATAGAAAAACTGATAAATAAATATAGAAAAATTTAAAAAATATTAAAGACAGGCAAATCAAAAAAGCAAGTGATAAGATACATGGCAGCCAAAACTCTGTTTTTCCCTACTTAAATCTGGGACTTTAGCACAAAATTAAATAAGTGGAATAAAAAGGCTTCAAATGATATATATTTTTTGAATAATAAAAAAATAAAGTATTTTTTAATTTTTAGTACTTAAAAATATTTTAAACGCAATATATAAATATTTATGGCAATATATTACAAGCAGTGATAGTGTAGTACTAGTAGATTTGCTTAAGATAAGTTTAAATCTAGAGCCTAAATAAGTGTTGCTAGCTCCAAAGCAACTTAAATTTCTCCTATATAACTCTAAAATCAACGTATACCCATGAGGTACTATTTTCCAGTATTTTAAGTATCTCTCAAAACTAAAGTAAGTTTTGTATATTTGAATCAAGAGGAACATAAATTTAACCGAAATATAAAAAATATTGTTATAAAATTTAATAGGGATTCCAATATAACCTTTTGAGCAAATAAACATAATAGAGTATATATATTATCACATAGTTATGAGTTACTGTCTAGATATAGCTTTACGACATTATTATGTATAAGAAATTGACAGCGTTTTTAATTTTATTACAAGTAACTGTAAAACTAAGCAATTGTTTTGAATGTCAAAGAATAATATGTAGTCATAAAGTAAAACAATAAATATTTTAATACGCATTTCAATAAAATTAATTTATATTGAAAATAGTAATAACAAATTAGACCCCATTCGGTTCAGTAACAGTAATTTTACTTTTTAAAGCCAGTAGGATATAAAAAAACTGAATTAAATGTTTGAAAAAAATACGCTCTCGTTATGGTAAAAAAGTGTGAAATTTTGATTAATTATATTGTAGGATTCCATAAATTATCGAAACAATTAAAACAAAATAATGACAGCTAGGTTTTGACAGACAAACCGATTGCCAACGTTACAGTACAGATCGTTACAGATCAAGCTTTCACATTCAGAGTATTCGAAATTGTATAATATAACGATTCATATTTATTATTGTTTAAACCACACTAATTTTAGCAAGTCTATACAAGTTTGAGACATCAATAGAGATACAACAATTTTAGACAATAACATTAATTTTGGACATTTTGACAGTAATATTAAATTAAACGCTGTATAAAGTAAAATTACTATTGTATTTGAGATTTACTAATTTAACTTTTGAAACTAAAATGTAAGAAATTTTATGTGTGTATAATTGTTTGATGATTATAATGATAGTTAATCCAAAGTTAATGTCATTGTTCAATAAATAGATTTAAAAACTGGTTTTAGAATAAAAAGTTATTCTATAACAATTATTATTATTATTTATTATTTTTAAATGTATCAATTTCTCCAAAGGACGTTAAAATTACAATAATAATTATGATTCTAATGTATTTCATTATTTATGTTTCATCAATAACATCTCACATAGAAGAAGTATGTATACGGGAATTTGATAAAATTGATTTTTAAATAAGTACTACTTTGTTACGATTTTTTATTAGACTACATTATATTTATTAATGAAATAGGGAAATATTTAGCCTTTCATTATATTTTAGAGCTATAAATACACATACATTTAGCAGGCTTAGAATTTGATAGCACACAAAAGAGTTAGAATAATATTTATTACTATACTCGTAATATCGGAGTATTATTATTATTATTTATTATTATATATATTATGGTAGGTCTAATAATAACCTATGCAAAAACTGATATAAAATATACTGCTTTAGGTATTATGCCCTAAGTAAATGATTTATATTTATTAATGAGCTACTTTGATATTAACAAAAAATATTTTGAAAAACGTTAAACAGAGCAACTATGTAAATTGCGTTGCTTATTGGTCCTATTTTATTGTTTTAAGAGTCCGCTTACCTACGATGTCTCCATACATCCTTAATACCAAATTACAGTGTTGGCATTAATCAATTACTTTTGTAATCAAATAATTAATCTGATTAATTGTAATCAGATTACATTAATCATGATTACAAAAGTAATCGTAATCATGATTACTGAAATTAATCATTAATCAGTAATTGATTAACTTTATTATAAACTAATATAAGTAATGCCTAAAGTATAAGTATAAGAAATATCACCACCACAATCGTCAACCACCACAATTCTTTAAAAATAGATATCTAACCTTTGATAATCCTACCTTTTTTAATTAAACAAAATGACATTACAAAATGACCGCCATTTTGAACTTTAGCTTCAATTTTAATGCTTGCTGTGATAGTCAGATATCGATTTTCAAAGCAATCAGCCCAGAAACAAAAAAGTTCAAAATGGCGGCCACTTTTTAAATTATGACCACTAACTTGAATATTTTTGTACTGCACCGAATTTTGTTGAAAATTGATATATCTGACATAAAATAATAAAAATAATAACATTGTCAAAAGCTTCGGGCGTGAAGTACCTATCGCTTAACCTTGTTCAGGATGCTGTATTTCAGCTAAGTTGAGCATAAGCTGTTGGTTGTGCTCTTCCAATAAATTTAATTAAATTATAAATAAGTATTTAAAATAAGTAATCAAGTAATCAAATTAATGATTAAAGATTATGATTATTAATCAGTAATTTGTAATCTTTAATCAGATTACTTTTGGGCCAACACAGTACCAAAATCAATTTTATTCGTGCACATTTCGATTTCGTTTTAGAGAAGTATTTCCGAACCAAATATGGCCAGGAGCATAGATTATGGCTATGTGAACCCGAATAACACAATCGAAATATGCACAAATTACAAATGATTTTGGTATTAAGGATGTATTGTAAGTTTGTGGAGACATTGTAAGTAACCGCATTCTTGATAACTTTTAACAATTATGTTGTAAAGGTAACGACAGACTCGTTCTTTGTTCGCAATACGTTGCGTACATGTGCTTCTATCTGTTCTTTACTCTATCTTTAATTAGGTTATAAATAAATCCACTAATTTTATCCGCTAATTCAGAAGGAAAATGGGTTGAGTTCAAAAATATAATAAATTATTCTACACGACTGTTGGTGAATAAAAAAATATGTTTTAGGTACAGTTAACGGCAAAAGTCCATATATAATTAACAACAATATATCCTTGCACACACTCGGTTTGTCAGTATTACAGAAATATTTCGAATCTAACCACATTGACTTACTCGTAAGGTTGATATCGTTGAGAGTATATGGTAATATGCAGATACTTGCACAGCGTTTTAGCCCTTGAAGCTATGTACGAATTTTTGAAGTCGACTGTACAAGATTCTTAATAATATAGTGAATCGTGTGCACAAAAAGCTCCGCACTAATTTTCAATGATGTGTGCGTGATTGAGAAAATTGCAAATTAAAATTCGCTACAAATTGTTTAAACTTTGAATTAGTAAAGTTCATCGTCGGTATCGTTATTATAAATAATATTATGTCAACTTCTAATAACAATCCTACATACTGACCTCAAGTGAATAAATTCTAAAATTAAATATTATTTTCATTTAGATCAAAATTTTTTCTAAGTTAAATCAATTTAGAAAATCAAAAAGGGATTATATCAAATGATTTAACGCCGAAGGCATTTATATGTATACAGAGTGTTCTTTTTAACTAGGATATTGTAAACCATGGAATCGATTTTTGTAAAAAAAATTGAATTATTAATTTTTTAGTCAAGCGTGATTTGTCCCAAAAACTTAATAAATTTACTATTTTTCATTACTTATCGACTGAGTTCCATGCAAGGAACATAAATTTATTGTAAAAGGAGAAAAAATATGGTTAAAAAAACTCTCCTGACGAATAACAATTTGTTAAAACATCAAATTCCAAGTATGTACATTTTGGACCCCAAATAACAATTGTTAAAAATCGTAACTAAATTGTTAAAAAATAGATTTTTATTCTCTGGTCAAAATCTCAGGCCCTTTCCACGTTACGACATTAATTACACACGATAAATATGGTATAGGAAATATTACGCAAAATTAAAACAGCAGCGACTAAAATGTCGTAGTGTGTAAAGGCTCTTAGGGCAACAAAGTAATCTTACTCTATGGATAAACAAAAATCCTTCTCAAGGATAACAAGCGATAACAACAAATGTCTTTTATTGAGGTATGTAATAGTAATATATTTTATTAAATATATTATCAATAGTAAATCCCGGTTCACATTACTCCAGTCCACAGTTTATTTCCAGTGTTGAATCCTTAGTCACTACGATATTAATGAGAGTACTAGGGACGCCAATTAGGGAATTAGGGATACGTTACCTCATAATATAATATGGTCACCATACTGTTAATATAATCAGTATGACGTCCGCAATATTGCTTGATGGCAGCGACTTAAAAACTTGCAAGACCTTGGTTAAGCCGATTGGGTATATATTGACGCAAGATAAAAGTCAATGATTGCTTATAATAATGTTAAGTAATGATCCTTCCTTTTTAAACCTCAAGCCAGGTAAGTTTTCACTGCATTCAACACATTTTTAAAGCGACACTCACATTTTTCTAGCACTCGGTGAAATTGGAGAATTGGAATTTCTGTGAGCCGGGTATAATATCTAAATATCAACTAATCAATTTTGTGCTATAATTCGTTAGGCAAACAGCACTCACATTTAGACTGATACATTTTATACAATTTTATACACAATTTAAATAACACCTACTAAAATTCTATTTCAAATAAAAATTACAGAGTTATATGGCAACTATACTAACAAAACTCTTCAAAGTTAAACTTTTTTTGTAAATAATTTGTAAACCCTATTAATTAAAAAAATAACAAAGTACATGGTATTATGTTTCATTTCAAAAGGTAATGGTGCTAATTCAGCTATAACCTGAATTTTACTGATCGGAAATTAGTGTAATCCTTCTGAAAATTTTAGAACACTTATGCCGTTTTACAATATGTAGCTCAAAATAAGGGAATTTGGATCTGTTAATTTTTTTTTTTAAATAATAAACAAACTGCCAAATGGAATTGTTAATTATTTCCATGCTTGCAAATTAGCACCATTATTTGAAGGCAAAGTTCAAAAATCCAGTTTTATGAGAAGCAATATAAGCAGTTTAAAAATAACGATAGCACGCAAATCCACATATTATTTCCTTACAACTAAAGTTTTTCAAGCTAATTATTATTATAATAAATAACGTTTATATCCATTTTAATATTCATCTAAGATAATGTACAACCAGATATAGACAAAATTGTCAAAAACACATTCCAAATAGACGAGAGTCTAGTCTTGAACACTTCTTTACATCACTTTATAAACCTCGACCCTTTATTTTAATCGCTGGCAATCCCGAACACCAAAACTAAAGGCTCACTTACATTGAGAGAATAACTCGTGAATCGTTCAGATGATACTACATTTTAGGTATTTATTTCATCTACTGTAATAAATTTAAAGCTTGACTATAAATTAAAAGTTAGAATGATTGCATCTAAAATTTAAGAATTTTAAGAATTTATAAGAATTTTAAAAAGTGTAAGCAGAGAAAGATTTACTTTGTAAATTCTGGTATAACGAGCAAATCTCTTCATGTAAATGAGACAGCAACTGAAAATTATTTTATTATACAGCATTTCGATTGAGCACAATACAGATCAGAATCTGGAAGACATGAGCAAAAGGAATGATATCGCAGAATCTAAAAAATATTTATCTAAAAAGCTGCTCACTTTGCAATTCATACAAATCTTATTAAAATTAGATAAATAATTTTGGAAACTTTAATAAAGTACCTTACTTTATAACTTAATTTTCATGAACAAGACAGTGCGATGGAGGTTAATGATTTTAAGAAACAAAATTATTTTTACTCAATATTAAATTACCTAATAAAGTAATATTAATACTTAAAATATATCGTTGCTTACAGAAATATAAAATTAATATGCACTTACAAATTACAATTGTGATTGTACAACTTAAAACTAACTAAATAATTTTTAGTCCGAATTTATATTGGGTAAGTTACTGACTTGAAACTCGAATTTCAGCTGTTTCAAATTGTTTCAAAAAGAGTGCAATTCCTATTTTCCAGTTTAGCTGTCAAATTATTCTGACTTGACAATATTTAAAGTAGATTATTTTGAACGTGTGTGGATATTACAAAAAAAAAAATAAACGCATCTTGATCCGCGTTCAGCTCTCATCCAATCGATTTCAACTAATTTTTCTATCCTTTGCAAACCCTAAGTATCAGTTGGCAAACTTAGCGCAAACTCTTAAAAATCGCTCATTGGTTTACATCTAGGATACAAGAGTGCATGGTATGCGTAAATTGTATGACATTGCAATACAATCATGGATCTGGTCAACATGGATATACACAAGATGGAGATAGACATAGCATCAGGTGAACGTCTCGTTCGCTGCATCCTTTTATCTGTATAAAAAAAAATCTTCAAATCATCAGATAGTTAGTAATCATGGGTCCATATTATTTCAAGTATGGAGACAGTAACTGGCATAGTGTGAACGCCAAGTGGTCGGCAGCTAGTAGATGAAGGCAGGGTGTAGTGGCGGCGCCGGCAGTCGCGGCTGCTTGTCGAGCGGCGCGCAGCACGCCGGCTCGCAGCACGCCGCGCTGTACGGCGCGGGCAGCAAAGCGTACTGCGTGGGAGGCGCGTAGATCGCTGGAGTGGCTGGAACAATGTAAAAGATCCTTTATAGTAGGGTAGCTAGACCTAGATTGACCTTCACCGAACTGTTAACTTGATGAAACATATTTTTTATATAATTTTATGATCAGATGAACACGCCTATTAAATAGCTTGCCTATCAAAATCCTGATCAAAACTGAAAAAAAAAAAATCAACTTTTCACCGTTTTGTTGGCTCGTCGTAAGTACTGTACGAGCATAAATGTTGCTTTAAAGAATTTCTTCGCAACAACAACGGCTTCTAATTCAATCGGTGTAATCTTCTCTTATCTCTTTATACCCGCTTGTCAGCTATTGTAGCCAAGAAATTAGAAGGCAAGTGTATGTAAGCATATTTATTTTATATCAGGATTTTAATAGGCAAGCTATAATACGCGTGTTTATCTGTTAATAAAATTTTACAAAAAGTATGTTTCATTTAGTAAACAGCTCGGTGAAGATCAATGTAGGTCAGGCTCTTAGACTATTCGAATTTTGAAACGAACTCCTGGTAAACATAGGCTAAACAGTAAACTACAACCGACACTTTGGTTGTCGGTTAGCGATGTTGACACAAGGGTCCACTATGCACTTCCAGACAGCGAACCCCAAAAATTTGGTAAAGTGCGAGTCGGACTCACGTACTGAGGGTTCCCTACTATCAAGACCCATTCCAACCAAAACACCCACCAAATTAAAAAACAAGCAAAATTCGTGTTTGATGTATTGAGCCCCCCTTCATTTAATTAATTTACTTAATTTTTACTTTAATTTAATTTAACGTAGGCCTCTCCCAACTCTCTACAGTTTTCTATCTCTAATTTTTCGTATCCATTTTGGTGGGCCCTTTTTTGGTTTTCTCTCTCTGGGAATCCATTCCGTTATTCTTTTGGACGATCGGGTGTTACCTGACATATAAAAGATCAGAATTTAGTGACGTCACGCATGTATTTCTAGGCGCCTGGAGCCGAATTTTTAATTGGTCACAACTGTAAAATGGCGCTAATGTAAGCGACCGACAGCGGTATAATATGTGCTGACAGCGGTACCGCAACGCGCGACGCCATATTTGAGAAATATTTGGCTTCAACATACGACACATCTTTCCCGTCCTCTTAGCGTTGCGTATTTCGTCATTGCCTATTCCAAGGTGGTCTACGCTAGGCGAATCGAGCACGAGCCGAACACAATTTTAGTGTGGACCGACTTTCAAGCCTCGAACGAGCGCGCTGCGAGCATTTCATTCGTGCTCGGCTGCGTTCCCGCCTGTTGTCGGTTTTTCGACGAACACAAAGTGATTGGAGGACTGTGATAGTTGTAGGTTCGTTGTACGTCCACACTTGACGCCGCGAACGACGAAGTGAAACGGCTCCGCTCATGCTCGGTTCGTGCTCGATTCGCCTAGCGTAGACCCACCTTAAGGTGTTGCGGCCCTACCAGCCCGCGAAATTCAAATTTTAGATAGATAGATAGATAAATAAAACTCTTTATTGCACACCACAGAATAAAAATGTAGAAAAAAAAAGAAATAAATTAAATACAAACAAACTTAGGAGTACAATTTGGCGGCCTTATCGCTACATAGCGATTTCTACCAGGCAACCAATAATGTGAATGAATATTTGAAACTGGATACGCGGTTGGTGGTGCGGGGTGCCGGAATAAATAAATACAATAAACTACTTACAATAAATTAGTTATACTATAAACTAAACTATATTATATATACTTGTACATAAATACAAATATATATGTATATACATATATATTTGTATTTATTTAAATAAATTTAAATTCAAATTTTACTTAGTTTTTGGCAAATACCAGACTAACTACACATTGTAGATCTATGGCAATGCATTTTGCGGGCCTACTTTTCATGCATCTACATGTTTTTAATATAAACTTTGCTCGAAACTCATCTCATATTGGTTCCCGAAAGATAATTTTTTGCAGTTTCCCAGATTTCGAGTTATCACACAATATGTCACACAATATGAAGTAAATGAGTATTGTTGAGCAGAGATTTTATTTAAAACATGTAGATGCATAAATGTTGTGCCCGCAAAACTCATTTCCATTAGTCTTCGATGCATAATTAGCCCACTATGAGCGAAAAACTAAATAAAATTTTAATTTTCGCGCCCGGATGGTACCCATCGCCCTTAACCTACAATAATTGTACAACCCAGTTACAATATCTGTGGACCTCGCTGGAACGCGTACCCCCTTCCCGGTCTCCTTTCACCTCCCCGCGCTCGCCCCGTTCGCTTGTTTTGCGCACCATATCAGAGCGCTGGCACGACGTGACGTCATCGACGCCAGGTCCACAGATATTGTAACCGGGTTATATGTGTACTCACTGTCAAAGGGCAGTGGGTAGACCGCGTAAGTCGGCGGCGGCAGCTCGCAGGGCGCGCAGGTGAGCTGCGGCGCGAGCGGCGGGCAGATCAGCTGGTAGCACAGAGGCGCCTGTAGAGGAGCTGACTCCGACGACAGCACCGGGATCTGACTCATCTGGAAGAGTTACAGTGCAACTCAATTAGAGCCTTCAGTGACATGGGCAGACGTATCACTTATCATCAGGCGAACTGTCAGGTGCAGGTTGCCGGTCCTAAGAAAACACCAAAGGACATGGCTGGAACTTGTATGGAGCTGTGCCCCGGAAAAAAAATATTCATGGCCATCGACAAACAGTACGTCATATTAAAGCTTATAATTATGTCTTTACAATCGTTTAAGTTTTATGATCAGAAAACATGCGAGAGACATAATATCAGCATAACAACTTGCAACAAAATGCGCCTAAATAATTTTAATAGCAATGATTTTTTATTAAAAAATTATGCGTATTGGTTATGAACTCATTATTTTTTCATATTAAAAAGCTTAGAAAATGCGAGTAAACATTTTGAACAGCATTTATTTAGTAAAAAAATCATTGCTATTAAAATTATTTTGGCGCATTTTGTTGCAAGTTGTTATGCTAATATTATGTCTCTCGCATGTTTTCAGATAATAAAAATTAAACGATTGTAAAGACATAATAATAAGCTTGAATATGACGTACTGTTTGTCGATGGCCATGAATATTATTTTTCCAGGGCACAGCTCCATACAAGTTTCGGCCATGTCCTTTAACATTGGGTCTTATTAAGTTTTCGGCGACAGGGAGTCACACTTGTATTTTACTCCCTGTATAAGGGGTTTCTTTCGAGCCGGAGCAGCAATTCCAAGTAGAAATGTCTCGAAAATGCTGTCTGGTTTTAGATGAAAAGATTCTGTATATATACCTATAGGAAAAAAATGATTACTATTCGCTGATGGAAAATTGATGTCGCTATACAGCAAAAATTTAGTCTGGTCCGGACTTCCTACCACAGGGCCGTACCTATTTGGGCTATAGCAGAACGTCTTTGCCCGTCTTATTACGTAGAGTAATTGTACTGAAATGCAGCCATATTTTATGTAAATTATCTTCACTAATTAACAAAAATAAATAATTAAGCATGTCGATGGAGACATCACGAGGAAATCAAAGAAAGAAAATGGCTGTGTCCTATATTGATTTCTCAAAAGCGTGTGAACCTGTGGGGTACAGGATTTTGCCTCTATACAATTTCATTTACATCATTTATGGTCAGTCATTTATATGCGATTGTCAATAGATGGCGCTGGTTGTAAATGTATGGAGGCATTAGATTCGTTTGTGCGATGCGAGTGGCCTTGAAATTCGTACAAAACTTGTACTAGCCCCTCTGTTAACTTACTTGTTTTCTTACTGCTTGCGCCACTCGAAGGCGGCCGAGGGGCGAAAACATTACTCCACCACTCTGAAAATTTAGAACAATTCATTATAAAACGAAAACTCAGAAACAATTATGATTATTAGGAAATCTGAAATAATTATGATTATTAGAAATCAATGCGTATTTCACGGGGAAATTAAAATCAACTCTGTATCTATTAAACATTTTTTTTGGATTAGCAATTAGCCCCACAAAAACAAAATTTTGCGGTTGGGTAAGAAAAGTGATTCTTATGGATTACTTTTTGTATAGTAGTACGGAACCCTCGGTGCGCGAGTCCGAGTCGCACTTGGCCGGTTTTTTTGTGTTTATAGTCCTTAGTTCAAAAAGTGTTTAAAATCAGTTATTTTATTAACTACCAATTTACGAGTTTACAGTAATGTATTAAAACACTCTGTAGAAAACAGGCGAAAAAACTGTAAGAATAGTAAAGATTAGTGAAACAATGGCCGCCCTCAAAGGCGTGAAAAGGCGCGCGGCGCGCAAAGAAGGCCGAGGGCCACTTTCACGGCTTTCGGGCTTTGTTCTGTGGAGTGCAGTCGAGTAGAACAAAGTGGAGCGGTAAAACTGAACATGTACTGTAGAGTTACACACGTATTGGGATGCGTGTTTGATTTGTTTTTATTTTAGTAAATTTTGGCTTACGCATGACTCGATAAATAGTAATTATTATAAATCTATGTTTTCAGGCTTTGTTCTGTGGAGTGTAGTCGAGTAGAACAAAGTGGATCGGTAAAACTGAATAATATGTACTGTACACACGTATTGGGATGCGTGTTTGATTTGTTTTTATTTAAGTTAATTTAGGCTTACGCATGACTAGTCAATAATTACAATTTATGCTTTAGAGCTTTAAGTCTCTAGAGTGCAGTCGAGTAAAACAAATTGGAGTATTATGTGTGAGTGGAAATACTCCTTCACGCCCTAACTACTGAACCGATTAGTCTGAAATTTGGAATGGAGATATATTTTATCCTGGAACAATACAACGGCTATTATATACATAATATTAACCCGGGAAAACCATTATTTCTACGATAAAGCGAAAAACAGATATTCACCTGGGAGAAATACTCCTTCACGTCTTAATTACTGAATGATTTGGCTGAAAGTTGGAGTGGTGATAGATTATATCCTGGATTAATACATAGATTACTTTTCACCCCGAAAAATCTATTGTTTCCACGGGAAATAGTGAAAAACAGATATTCACGCAGAAGAAACATTCCTGCAACGACACACCGCAACTACTGAAATTTTTTTGCTTTCATTTTTAATTAAAAATGAAGATAGATTTTATTCCGTGAGACAAGGAAAAAACTAAAATTGGCGCGAGCGAAGCCACGGGAATCTGCTAGTATATCCTAATCCTTATTTAACATCCAAATAGCAAAGTGTGTAAACACTATAACTAAAAGTTGCTTATTGTTAACGGCAATATCTTCTCTCGTTCAAAGCTAACTAATTTTGATCTTCCATAAATCCTACGGGAACCGGGCTAAAAAGTGCCTTATGTATTAATCAATTTCAGCCAAATCGATCCAGTAATTGCAGCGTGAAGTATGTAGACAATTTAAAATACACACACTCACAAAACATTTAAAAAAAACATCTAACTTAATAAAATATTTGAGATTAACAAGTACCCAAGCATTTAAGAGCCTTTTCAACAAAGTATCTAGTAATACTCTATACAATGACCCATATTTTTTCATTTACAAAGGTTTTGATCCCTTTCCTCGAAATTGATATTATGAGGTCTTTTATAGGCTGGGACGATCGTTACCCGAGACCCTTTAAACTTTTATCCGTCGCCAAAATATACCTAAGATACCTTTATACTTTGTTAGTAGCTAAAGATAAAACTCTGTTGATAAAAGGATAGAACGACTGACCGCGGATGCAGGATGCCCTAGGTTCGATTCGTGTGTAGAAAAAATCCCAAAGTTTTCATATTTTTAAGTACAGAAAAATACCGAACGTTGTAAGTTGTCGTTTTGTAAGTAATGTTTTTTCAACCGACTACAAAAAGGGTTCTCAATACAATTGTATGTTTTTTAATCGATTTTGATTTTGATTTTTTTATTAGAAAGCTGACGCTTTCCAATAAATTGAAATAAATAAACAAAAAACGGGAATAAATTGAAATAACGGACCACATGGCATGTGGTCCGTTATTTCAATTTATTCCCGGTCTTATAATGGTATCTATGAGAAAACCATATAAGTCTTAAATTTTTAACTGTAAATGATACAGTAGTTTGATGAGAGTTGAAGTTTTTTTGTTAAATACGAGTAATTAGCGTATATTATTTAATTATGAGTTTTTGGTGGTACAGAATCCGCAGTACTTGTGTCCGACTCTTATTTGACCGGTTTTTAAATAGAAGACACTGCTCGAAGCAAAAATGTCAGCTCACTCGGCGCTGTTTTTCGTGCTCAAATAAAATTCGTTCAGAATAACTAGAGTGGCTGGCGACGCGTTTCGCTTCAAATAAAAACCGGCCAAGTGCGAGTCGGACTCGCGCACCGAGGGTTCCATACCATAAAAGAAGTAATACATTGAAATAATCACTTTTGTTCAAGAATTAACGAGTATAATTTACATGTAGGTAGTTTTGTTGGCAAACCGCAAACGTAACTTTGTTTTTGACGGATTATTGTTATTATCAAAAAAAGAATATTATTATGCAAGTTGATTTTATTTTTCCTGTAAAATATACGTTAACTTCTATTGATCATAATTATTTCAGATTTTTCGATTGGTAAACTTCGGAGATAAGGGGGGGGGGAACGGTATTTTTTTTCGACAGTTTGCCCAATAAATGAAAAACTATCAGGCATAAAAATAAATAAAAAATAGTTTTAGAATACACAAGTAACGCCCTTTTATCTGATACCCCACTCAATATTGTTATCTCATTTTGAAATTTTATCGACCTGGTTTTCCCCCCTTATTAAATAAAAATAAAAACAATTTTCAAATTTTTACGATTGTTATGACGTCGGGTCACTATTACCTATAACTATTCTATATTTCAAGTCGAAAGCTTGGATAGTTACTGAAATAATCGAGTGTGACAGACGGACAGACGGACGGACGGACGGACGGACGGACGGACGGAGAAAGTCTCACCATAAGGGTTCCATTTTTACCATTTTGGTATGGAACCCTAAAAACGTCTCTTTCACAGACGCTTCTCCGTTTTGAATTTCCCTTCAATGCTCGTAACTAGGGACATTCAGACTTTAAAGAAACGACTGAATTACGTTTTTTCTTGAATAAATTTTCAGTTACTTGGTTACCTATTTTCAGTTGGGAAGCTGTTTTATGGATATTGGAACACTGAATAAAATACGTATTTATCACAAGAAGGAAATGGAAGTCTTTTAATCATAATATGAAAGCTTTATGTCTTCTTACGACGGTTCTTAGTTATGTTTGGTTAATATCGGTTCAGCATTATAGGAGTATCAGGTATATTCCAAAATGAAGTAATACATTTTTTCCACAACTCCCTGAATATACGAGATCTTAATGGTATCAAAAGGACTTGACAATTAAAAGAATACTATACTCTTAGGGCAGATTGACTTATTTTGCTATAATCCTTTACTTGAAAAGATTCTGTATATGGTACAATATGCAGGAACACTGCCCACATGAAACACCACACACAATTTTCCAACACTTTCTTCGACGCACGTTTCGTCCCGACACCGGGACATCCTCGGGAGATGATGACTTCACAATGCGAAATCGTAGAGTGACACGAGAGTCACTCTACGATTGCAAAACAAATCAATCTGTCCTAATAATTATGGATTTTCGCAAAATAACGACTGTTTGCATAACTACTTTACTATGACAAAGGAGAATGCCAGAAAATGGGCTATATTAGCGTCACTTTGCGTCTGAAGCTCGTATGCATGAAGAATCTTCTTTCAAATTTTAATTTCGCATATATTTATTTTAGTGAAATGTGAACAGGGGTAAGGGTATTATAAAAAAAAAATTAAACGTTTCGAAACATGTAGAACCGCCATGCCACTTATAAAACTTAGAAAATTAACCACTTAGAAAATCAGATTATTAGAAATTCCCTGTTAATATCTTACTTATCCTTTTTTACATAATATTGACAATATTTCTAATGTTTCAACGATGATTTGGTTAAGGCGCAAGGTATAGCCCAATTTTCATACAAGAATCGGCATTATCCTTTCAAATCCAAGATGGCCGTCACCTTAATATGCCATATTTTGGTTGTCGGGAGTTTTTAAAAAATTTAATTTATACATTTTGTAGTGTATTGGTCTTTGATGTTGCAGATTGTCTGTGTTGTCATTTGACAGTTCTCAAGTGACACTTAACAGTGATTGTTATTGTCTATATAAATGGCGGTCCGATGCACGGTTGGGGATTGCTATACGAGTCATCGGTGAGAGCGGAGCTGTTATATACATAGTATAACCATATAGTGTGAGGTAATAATTAAGATGTTTCCACGTAAGTGTACAGTGTGCCGTGTGGGAACATTACACATTTAGTTATTGTGTTAAGGTACGACAACCTAGAAATTAAAACAACTAAAAATACCTGAAAACTACTGAAATGAAACGAAACGCCGGCATCATATCCGCCGCTATTCATCTGTGAAAATGTATTTCACGTAGAATCAACTTTTTGTCCTATATTCGCTTTGGTTTGCGCAGCTTCCGAACAAAATCGCTCGGGACAAAATGCATAAAATGTTCGTTGAATTTTTCATACTAGGTTTGCATTTACAAGCGATATTCTGACAAACCGAAAGGCTCAACATCTCGGAAACTCTGATTTCTTTGTACAGAAACTAATTGATGAAATGGTTCCGGTTTTATATTGGCAAGAAAATCAAGATTTTAGATATTACTAACAATCAGACGGTGACTGAATACTGTGGACGACCGTCGGCTGAAATGACGACCACTTAAGAGTATCGTCTAGTGACGTGACGAAGCGTAACGCGGCGCGAGTAGGAAAACGTTATCGCTTTTTTATGGTTCCGTACCCAAGGGGAAAAAGGAAACCCTATTACCGAGACTTCGCCGTCACCACGCTGTATCTCTTGAACAGTGATAGCTACAGGCTTGAAATTTTCACAGATGATGTATTTCTGTTGCCGCTATAATATAAACAACAAATACTAAAACCTAGAATAAAATAAATATTTAAGGGGGCTCGCATACAACAAACGTAATTTTTTTGCTCGTTTTTGAATTTGGTAGGCAGGGGTGTTTAGTTTACTTTAATACCTTTAATAACTTTAATTTTTTATTTGACGACCTTCGTGGCGCAGGGGACGCACGCTCGGATTCGAGTGGGAGGTCGCGGGTTCGATTTCCGCCACGGGCCACTTTGAAATTTTATAATTTCTAAATTAGCTCAGGTCTGGTCTGGTGGGAGGCTTTGGCCGTGGCTAGTTACCACCTTACCAGCAAAGACGTACTGCCAAGCGATTTAGCGTTCCGGTACGATGCTGTGTAGAAACCGTTGGGGTGACATAACTTACCCCTTCCAACTTAGTACGCTAACATCTTCGGCTGCATCATCACTTACCATCAGGTGAGATCGCAGTCAAGTACTAAAGTGTATAGCGTAAAAAAAATACTATTGAGAATGAATCTTGATGGTACAGAACCCTCAGTGCGCGAGTCAGACTCGCACTTGACCAATTTTTAAAAACAGCTACACGATCCTCTTAACAAAAGGGGCAGTACAACATTTGCGAGCCAGACATTGTCTCAAGTCATACAAATGAGAACACCAGTATTTTATTCCGTTATAGAACAGCTAACCGATTTGCCGAGATCGGTATTGGCGGCCTGACAAAGCAGTCTTTATTGATTACATTACTTTTACTTGCGAGGAACTCACTTTATAAAAAGATTTGTCCTGGTTGTTATCCGGGAATCCTATTTGCCTGTATTATTATCTATCGATCTACCCAACAGATATATAATTCTCAGTTTTACATAATAGGATATCCTGTGCCGAGAGTGAGTAAAGGCGTAGGTAAGATAAGTTTATATAAGGAAAAGAAGGCCATCTTTTTTACCACTACGAATGGTTTGTAAAAAAACGTAAGGAAACTCCACTACACTTTGATATAGAATATGCTTGGGGCTAATAGACATAATATGCTCTAGACAGGGCGGACGACGCGAAAAAATATCGCCAGATTATTGGTGCCAAAAATGCTTGTTCTGTCACCAGCTGTAAGGCTACGATGTAGTTCGTTCAGAAGCCACCTATAGAATTTTGACAGCCTACTGTTTGCTTGTACGAAAAAGTTTAGGTAAATCGTTCGGATGATCATATCCTCAGGAGTTTAAGCTTCAATTTTAACCTATACGAAACTTAACCTTGATGGGTGACCCAGATATTAATAAACCATTTATCGAAAAAAGAAAAACAAAGTCTTCGTAGAAGGACCAAAGACTTATAGCCTGTAGGTAAAACATTAATTAAATTAAAAGGGAATTTTCTCACTAAGGTGTTAATGGGCCCCTAAAAATAAACGATCCATAGATACTCGAGTTGCCCCCTAACTTGCTTCCACTTTGCGAGGACTGCCAAACTTCGACCGACGAACTTTGATACTTGAACACATTCGGACGTTTGGGATCGCGGGCGAAACGAGACTTGGCAATTCTCACTACCATTTTATTCTTGACAATTTGAGTATTCGTGAAGCTTGTTATAATATCTGTTGTAACAGAAAAGCAGTTATTTTTATAAGTTTTTTAATTATAACTGGTAATGTTCGTAAGTATAACAGAATCTTTAAATCATTACCCTAAATCACTTAAGATGTGGCATTCACGTTTTATTCGGTTAGACGACTTTCTAAATCCAATATGGCGTTCAATTAAATCACTCCAATTTAATTACGTTCACGGGATGAAAGATGGTACTTATTTAATAACTAGCTGTTGCCCGCGGCTCCGCCCGCGTGAATAACGATTTTTTTACATATACCGTAGAATTCCTTGATTTTCGCGGGATTCTGGTGTGATGTTGTACAGAAACCTGTTCTTACTTCGCACGGGTTATCTTGTGGTGATTTTGAAAACTCCTTTTTTTAATAATAATATAAAGTTTCATTAATAAGTAGTTGAAAGATCAAAAGGACGATTTTAACTGTCGATATTTCGACCCAATGGCCCAGGTCGTGGTCACTACGTGACCACGACTTGTACCACTGTATCGAAATATCGACAGTTAAAATCGTCCTTTTCAGTGTGATTTTTATTCTGAAACCACGAAATATGTCAAAAATTGTTAAATCATGTGAAAAGTTGTACTGGTGGTAGAAATCTTCTTTAAGAGTTCGGCCGGGTAGGTACCACTGGTATAAAATACTCTTCTAACAATATTCCCCAGCCCAACATAAGAGTCTGTTAAAAATCTTTGCTTCATCTCAATCAAAGAGAATAAAAATACTTAGTATTATCTTTATCTCAATACAATCCCAAGTATCAGAATGGGCAATGGCTATATATTTCTTTACGTATAAAAAGACCTATGACGGTCAATCGGTTAGGACCAGTTAAGACCTGAGAGTTAAAAATATTTGTGAACCATTATTTTACTCTTTCCATGTTGCGGATGATAAAAAAGACGTGGCACTCTGGGAATGTCCACAAAAGTGAAAACTCTAATCTGTTCATGTCTCACAGTGCCATCTTAATATAAAGTCAAGGAACAGTACATTACATGACAATTAATTATTATTAACAAAAATTCAGTAGTACCTATCTCCAAGTTTTACAATCAAGTTCCACATAATTTGTAGAGATGGCGCGATACGGTATAACGTGGTGATTCATGATTTTTGTTCAACCTAAAAGTGAAAAATCTTAAATCATACAAAATCTTCTGCTAAGCATATTTATTTACGGCTGTAAGGGTACTCCAGTCTGACTTGAGCCCTTACGTCCTAGCCCTAGTTGCTTGTCCATTGAACTCACCTACTTGAATTCATCGATAAAGGTTCTGATGTCTATAATTTCTGAACTACAAAAGTGATGATGATAATCTTTAAAGAACCCCCTTTCTAACAAAAAGAGAATGAATGAAATCGGACAGCGGGTTAATGAATTATAACTAAATACACATTTTGACTTTGATGCCGTCTTCCAGGGAAACCATGATGAATTCCAAGACAAAAAGTATCCTATGTCCTACCTCGGAGTATGAACTATAATCATGTCAAGTTTCATTTAAATCCATCCAGCGGATTAGCCGTGATGCGCGGTCGTGAAACAGACAGACAGACAGACAGACAGACAGACAGACAGACAGACAGACTAAAATGAAACAAATTACAGTTTTGGCTTCAGTATCGACTAAATAGTGTCCTCCAACAAAAATTTTCAAAATATCTTCAATGTACAGAATTCGACCCTTTACAGTTTTATTATAAGTATAGAAGATAAGCAATAATCAACATGAAGTAAAAAGATAAGTCTAAGATTTTTTGAAATTTTAATTCCTAGGAAATAATGTACGTTAGTAAATTAAGAAAAACCGACTTCATAAAACTACTGTTGAATACATTCTTTACAACTAAAAATTTAAGACTTATATGGATTACTCAAGAAGACTATTATCAGAACTGGACTAAATTGAAATGGGGCCACACGAGAAGCGTTAGATTTCTAATAAAAAAGAATCATAAAAACCGATTTACCCAGTGAAAAGTTATGAGGTGACAAACTTAAAAAAAAAAACATACAGTCGAATTGAGAACCTCCTTTTTTGAAGTCGAAATATTTAGGTACGTGCGTCCGAAGGCACCTGCTTGTTGAACAAAAGTTTAAAAACATTAAATTCACAAGAAAGCTGATTAAAAATTTCGACAGCTACAGATATAAGGTAGATTCCAACAATCACACAAAGAGAATAATTAGCGTTTTCCAGGCGGAACAGGAATCATTCACAAAGCCTGCGATAACGGTATTTTCATTTGAGGGCGCAAACGACTGGAAAATTATGATGAACGTTTTATATGTATTTCAATTTCGAATTAGTGTTGAGGAAATGGAATCCTTGATATGTTGTAACGTACATCTACTCCAGCATCGAAAAGTTCCAATTTCGAATTTGACAGGTAGGGTTAGTACAGGTTTTTTTACGAATATCGAGTCAATTCGAATCGGTCAAACGAATCGAATGCCTCTATACATTTACAAGCAGCGCCATCTATTGACAGCCTGTCAGTGACTGTCCATAGATGGCGTTGGCTGTAAATGTATGGGGGAATTCGATTCGTTCGGAACTCGAAATTCGTACCTGTACTAACTATACAGCTCGTTGTATGGGAGCATGCACCGAGATGGTTATCCTCATAAATTATTTCAGCTCTGGTGGTCTGGTGAGAGGATTCGGTCGCGGCTGGTAACCACCCTCAAGCAAGACGTACCAAGTTCCGGTGCGATGCTGTATAGCAACCGTTAAAGTTAGTAGTTTGGTACCTACCTATAGCACCTTCGGTTGCATTGTCACTTACAATAACGTGAGAGTGAGATTGCAGTTAGTTAAGTTCATTTATTGGAATATACAGTTTTTTCTGAACATTTACTTATATTGGGTAATTGTATACCTACACCATGTACGAAATTTCTAACATAGCGATACTGACAATTTAATTTAAAAGCATTTTTTTTCATAACAGAAATTCCTTTGTCTCAACGAATGCGATGGGATGGTACGAGTGTGTCTGTGTAATGGTTTTTATACGGGGAGGAATGTTAACTATACACGAGTGTATTTGCCGAATTTCACTTTCGAGATACGAGCTCTCAATAATGTTTCATTAATGCTGATTTTTACGGTTCCGTACCCAAAGGGTAAAAAAGGAACCCTATTAATGAGACTTCGCTGTCCGTCTGTCTGTCACCAGGCTGTATCACTTGAACCGTGATAGCTACAGACTCGAAATTTTCACAAGTGATGTATTTCTGTTGCTACTATAAAATAAATATTCAAGGGGTCTCCCACACATTCTCTCTACAAATGTTCCGGCCCTAGGGCAGGAATAATAATATGTCGGCAATAATAATATCCAACAACACTCCCAAACGGACTTATGATAACTGGCTTATAGTTTTTTGTAATTAGGTTAAAGGTCGTTTTTCTGTTATATTCATCCGCGACGATGCATTTTGCACCCACCAACGTATTTAGGAATATTTCTTAGACAATCTAGAGACAGATAAAAAAACCCAGACCAGACCAGACCAATTATAAAATTCCAAAGTGACCTGGAATTTGGGACCTCCCGTTAGTATCAGAGTCTGAAAATCGAATTTGAAGCGAGTAAACCCGTGAGATAAACTTAGTCACTCAGCTAAGATATATCAGACTGAGATAAGCTACGTTCTATTATATTGTCGATGTTTTACCAATTTAGAAATGAAATATTATCATTATTTATTTACTTTGTCAGTTTTTTAGATTTCCTAATGCTGTCAAAAAGCTATTATAATATCAATGCTACATTGAGCTTTCTGTCCTGTGTATTTTATTTTAAACGAAGTTTAACATCACTCATTATATTATGTCCAACTTATCCTAAAGTAAAGTATATTATAGTTATTTATGAGCCATTTATTTATTTATTTTTATATTTTAAAATTCAAAAGTAACAAATTTTTAAAAATTGGATTGCTTAATGCAGGGTCTTTAGGTACTAGGCATGATGAATTCTTGGTTGCCATGGATCGATTTCAGGTTGATATCATGGCAATCAATGAAACTTGGTTGTGTGCCAAGTTCCGGTGCGATGCTGTATAGCAACCGTTAAAGTTAGTAGTTTGGTACCTACCTATAGCACCTTCGGTTGCATTGTCACTTACAATAACGTGAGAGTGAGATTGCAGTTAGTTAAGTTCATTTATTGGAATATACAGTTTTTTCTGAACATTTACTTATATTGGGTAATTGTATACCTACACCATGTACGAAATTTCTAACATAGCGATACTGACAATTTAATTTAAAAGCATTTTTTTTCATAACAGAAATTCCTTTGTCTCAACGAATGCGATGGGATGGTACGAGTGTGTCTATGTAATGGTTTTTATACGGGGAGGAATGTTAACTATACACGAGTGTATTTGCCGAATTTCACTTTCGAGATACGAGCTCTCAATAATGTTTCATTAATGCTGATTTTTACGGTTCCGTACCCAAAGGGTAAAAAAGGAACCCTATTAATGAGACTTCGCTGTCCGTCTGTCTGTCACCAGGCTGTATCACTTGAACCGTGATAGCTACAGACTCGAAATTTTCACAAGTGATGTATTTCTGTTGCTACTATAAAATAAATATTCAAGGGGTCTCCCACACATTCTCTCTACAAATGTCAGTAGGTAAGTATATTGTAGTAAGCAAATTAAGCTGGAAAAATCTCTTCATTGTACCTAATAACAATGGGAATTATTCTCAAAGAAGTATAAACGCTAGGG
Organism: Coenonympha glycerion; assembly: GCA_963855885.1. Classification (NCBI taxonomy): domain Eukaryota; kingdom Metazoa; phylum Arthropoda; class Insecta; order Lepidoptera; family Nymphalidae; genus Coenonympha; species Coenonympha glycerion. Next base: position 664,569 of record OY979649.1, on the reverse strand, counting down.
AAAGCAGAGTCTTTGATTATTATGAACCTTTGACCTTCAACCTTTGCTAGTGGAGTCTACATTTTTGCTTGGTAATTTTCGAATTAAACTCGATCCAAGCCTTTTGGTTATAACCGTTAAATATGTATTTGTAGCTACATTTTGATAATACGGAACTCCGAAAATATATTTTCATCTCACCCGGTCGGAAAAGAGGTTTTTAATGCCCGAAATGCGGGCGGAAAATACTATTAGGCCATTTTCTTTTCTCCCTAGGGCGGGAAAGTATTTTCGGCCCTAGGGCAGGAATAATAATATGTCGGCAATAATAATATCCAACAACACTCCCAAACGGACTTATGATAACTGGCTTATAGTTTTTTGTAATTAGGTTAAAGGTCGTTTTTCTGTTATATTCATCCGCGACGATGCATTTTGCACCCACCAACGTATTTAGGAATATTTCTTAGACAATCTAGAGACAGATAAAAAAACCCAGACCAGACCAGACCAATTATAAAATTCCAAAGTGACCTGGAATTTGGGACCTCCCGTTAGTATCAGAGTCTGAAAATCGAATTTGAAGCGAGTAAACCCGTGAGATAAACTTAGTCACTCAGCTAAGATATATCAGACTGAGATAAGCTACGTTCTATTATATTGTCGATGTTTTACCAATTTAGAAATGAAATATTATCATTATTTATTTACTTTGTCAGTTTTTTAGATTTCCTAATGCTGTCAAAAAGCTATTATAATATCAATGCTACATTGAGCTTTCTGTCCTGTGTATTTTATTTTAAACGAAGTTTAACATCACTCATTATATTATGTCCAACTTATCCTAAAGTAAAGTATATTATAGTTATTTATGAGCCATTTATTTATTTATTTTTATATTTTAAAATTCAAAAGTAACAAATTTTTAAAAATTGGATTGCTTAATGCAGGGTCTTTAGGTACTAGGCATGATGAATTCTTGGTTGCCATGGATCGATTTCAGGTTGATATCATGGCAATCAATGAAACTTGGTTGTGTGCTGGGGAGGAAGATCGAGCGCCCTCTGTTCCTGGCTACAGACTTCAGCACATCCCTCGTCCAGACACTGTACTCCGTGGTCGTGGTGGAGGAGTGGCTTTCTATATCAAAAAAGGACTTAAAACTAGAGCTTGCGCTTTTCCTAAACACGAATCAGTGGAGCAGATGTGGATTAGTATGAATGTCAACTCGCTCAAGATTGCCGTAGGTACTGCTTACAGGCCCCCATGGTTGAATATTGATCTTTTTTTGGATGTACTAACTGACAGTGTACAGGCGCTGTCGAACTATGATCACATCGTTTTGCTAGGGGATTTTAATGTCAACTTGCTAAATAAGACTGATTCGAAAACAATTAAATTAGAAGCTTTTTTTAATTATTTACAACTAACTCAATTAATCACTTCTCCCACACATTACACAGATAGTTCAGAAACTCTAATCGATATAATTTCTACCAATCTCCCTGTTAAAAGTGTTAGCGTAACACCGATTGCATCCTTAAGTAACCATGCCTTCCTTGATTGCGTACTTGATGTCAAAAAAGGAAAAGTCCCATCCAAATCGATTGTGTATAGGCCAATAAAGAGTATTTGCTTAAATAAATCTAGGAAGATCTTTGCACGATTCCATGGGACGATATTTCTACTTTGGGGTGTGTTAACCATAAGGTGTCTTCTTTTAATAAGCATGTTTTGGAACTGTTTGATACACATGCTCCTAAAATAACCAAAGTTATTAAAGAGCGTCCCACTCCGTGGATAACGTGTAATATAAAATTTATGATGAGATTAAGAAACGATGCGCATACTCAGTGGCGTAATAATAAGTCTGATTCAAACAAAATTTATTATAAACAGTACAAGCTATTAGTGACTGAGGCTATTCATAATGAGAAGCGTGCATATTTTGAGCATGACATCAATAGTAAAATTAAATACCCAAAAGTGTTATGGCAAAATTTGAAGCATACTGTCCTACCAAAAAAATCCGATCAATTACCAGCACACTTCACAGATGCAGAGGCAATAAATGCACATTTCCTTAACGTTCCTGGCTCAAGCCACGTTTGTTTTTCACAGCTAACATATTTCGAGTTCAATAAACTTTATAACAATAATTTCTTCCTCAGAACTACTACTGATGCCGATATATTAAAAACACTTAGACAGCTACACTCGAATGCGGAGGGGACAGATAAAATAACCCTTGATATGCTCCTTATGACGCTTCCTCAAAGTCTGGCCACTATAAAGGATATCATTAACACCTCTATAACAACCTCTGTTTTCCCAAGTGACTGGAAGGTTGCTTTAGTTCGTCCGATTCCGAAAATTCCCGAACCCGTTTCGCCTAAGGATCTTAGACCAATAAGTATTTTGTCGTGCTTTTCTAAAATATTAGAGAAAATTGTGTCCTCGCAGATGTCCACATACCTTGAGAAGAACTTAATTTTGCCGGATTTGCAGTCGGGGTTTAGGTCAGGCCGTAGCACCTTAACGGCCTTGCTAGACGTCACCGATAACATTCTTGTGGCACAAGATTCTGGGTTGTGTACCTTGTTGGTTCTCCTTGATTTTTCTAGAGCATTTGACAGCATTAATATTGCCCTCTTACTGTCAAAGTTATCCTATTATGGATTGGGCATTGGTGCTGTTAAATGGTTCGATAGTTATCTATCTGGCAGAACACAGTTTGTAGAAGTAGTACATGAGGACGGAAGGAAAATCAGATCAGCAACTGCTGAAGTTTCCAGAGGTGTTCCGCAGGGTTCAGTGTTGGGTCCGCTGCTCTTTATACTGTATGCCGCTGATGTGGTTCAGCAAATTAAAAACTGCAAGTACCATCTATATGCAGATGACTTGCAACTGTATTATTCTTTTAAGCCTCAGGAGTTCCAATCTGCCATCACTCAGGTTAACGATGATCTTAATCGTATTGCCGACTGGTCAGATCGCAATTCTCTTGTTCTGAATCCTACTAAATCTAAGTATATTTTGTTTGGAACTCCAAAACAGGTAAGTAAGGTCAGTATGCAAGGTCAAAATGTCTGTATTAGAGGTATTGACTTAGAGCAAGTGTTCCTGGCACGTAATTTGGGTCTGCTCATGGACTCCAAGCTAAGATTTGAAGACCATATAGCGGAGAAGGTGCGCAATTGCTTTTATCGTCTAAAGATACTTTACAAAGTTCGTAAGTATCTCTCTCAAGAACTTCGTATTCAGCTGGTAGAGGCTTTAGTACTTTCTAAGTTGATTTATGCAGATGTTGTGTATGGGCCACGGCTGTTATGTAGAACTAAACGCCTAATCCAACGCGTGCAGAATGCATGTGCGCGTTTTTGCTTTGATATTCCTCCGAGAAGTCACGTCACCCCCTATTTGAATAATCATAGGTTATTAAGAATGAGATCACGGAGGAAACTGCATCTCGCTGGTTTGCTTTTTGGAGTAATTAAATTGGGTAAGCCTTTTTACCTAGCTCATAAATTGAATTGGGTGGACGATGGTGAAACAGGCCGCCTTCGAAGCTGTCGTAATCGGCTCCGTATTCCACTCCATCGCACGGCTGCTTTTAGGGGCTCTTTTACCTACTCTGCCACAAAATGTTGGAATAATATTCCCCCTCCAATAAAGAATTCTAAAAGCATAGTTTCGTTCAAACTCGAATTAAAAAAATTCCTTCTGGAAAAACAAGTGGAATTTCAAGATCATGTGGCAGAGTACTCTTTTCTGTAGTTTTTATAATATTTATTTATTGGTATGATATGTATTATGTTTAATTATAAATATATATATTATAGTGGTAATAGTATATAGTTAAATACATAATATAACAATAATAATTATAGATATTCTCAGTAGTATGATGTTCGATAAATAGAATAGATTAATTGGGTACGAATTACTTATACTTAATATCAGTAGTAGTAGCAGTAATAATACTTTTTAGTCGCTTTTTGTAGAAGTTTAGTGCTTTAATTTTCTATTTATACCATAGTATATAAGCTTCCTATAGCTGTTTACATCCATGTAGTTTCCGTGGCGTCACCTGAATAACGGTTCCGGCTGAAAATCAGCGCTGTATGTTTTTGTGCTTGCACTGGATATACAGCATTATGCTGAGCCTGGACCATTTTTCGGGTTGTGCCATACGTGATAGGTGTATATACTGTATGCTTGTTATGTGTGGCACAATTTGGAAATAAATGTTTTTTCTTTCTTTCTTTCTTTCTAAGATAATAATATTGTCTAAGATGATGAATATTACAGAATCAGGAATCAGGAATAGGCAGGTAATAATTATAATTAAATTTCGCCACGCGTGCGAAATGCTTGCGGTTTCGCAGGATCATGTTAACGTTACCCACGTTAATCTGATCCTGCAAATTAATCTTACTTAATTATTCCGGGATGGAAGGTATGGTGATTAGAATATGTTGGAAACCACTTAATTGAAGGAGTAATATGTTCATATTATAAGTGTATTTACTTTATAATATGTTCAAGAATTTATTGTACTTTTGTCAGTACTCTTGGCACATGAGACATAAGACGGTATAATAAGGTGAACAAGACATTCACTTGATACTAAGTGATATCTAGGCTGTCTAAGTAGGGAACAGTGCCCCCCCCCCCCAAGACTTTGCACTGCAATGTCATATGACGCACTGCAATGACATTGCCCGGTTTAAGAAAAAGAAGATACATATGACGGCGCGTCGATCTTTGTTTAGAGTGGCAAGGAACGCATCGGACATTCGTCTGTTGTCTGTGGTCATTTTGACAGCTGACGCGGCTTGCCACTCTGGCACAACTCCGGGCGCGAGTGTGCAACCACGTGAAAACCGAGAGGCAGGCAAGACGAATCCGTCTGCATCGCGTGATCAATCTACGTGTTCGGTGGAGTGCCTATTGTGTGTGGTGTCATTAAATTAACCTGTGTGTGATTCCGATTATATTTCGTTGATTCAATGTAAAGTTTTAATTGATTATCCTCGCCCGCCTACCCACATAACATACAATGGACTCGGCCGCTGATGATGAAGGCACCCCTGTGCCTTTATCAGAAGTGGGATGCGAAGGGCTTAGATCAGAGGAGACGAGAACTACTACGTCAGCGAAAGAATCGAATGTGATGGATCAAATGGAGATGTTCATATCACGGCTGTTGACCGCAGCACAGCCGCAATCCTCGAGCCGTGAATCAACGCAATTGATTAAATTTGACCCTGATGATAGTGAAGCAGACATAGAAGGATGGTGCAACGTAACTGAAATCGTCGTGGACAGCCGCAAGTTAGAAGGTGCGGAACTATTATTGCTGCTTACGCGGGCCCTCAAAGGTCGAGCTGCGACATGTTTAACGAAGCTGCAAGCTTCACAGTTAAAATGGCCTCAAATAAAGGAATTACTTCTAGCGAAATTCGCAAAACCGATGTTACCCCAAGACTATTTTGATGAAATATTAAGATTTCAAATTGGCGGAAAGGAAACGGCATCTGAGGCTGCCACGCGTCTTTGGAGCATTATAGAACGCAGTCCGCGGATAGAAATGTCCGAAGATATGATTACCGGGTTTGTTGCGTCAGTTCTGTGCCAAAAAGATATCACGATTCGTCGCGAGCTCCATTCTCATAACGTGACTGCTAGAGCTCAACTCTTACGTATACTCAACGGCGTTTCGCTCAAGCGTAAGCATGATGGTGGCGAAGCCCATGACTTTGACGCGAAAAGAGCTCGATTTAATGAACTTCGTTTCGCCGGCACATGTCACCGCTGCGGCACGGCGGGACATAAGGCCGTGGATTGCCGGAAGCGGAGAGAAGAGCCCGATACTTCAACCAAGGCGTTCAACCAAACGTCAAAAGTCACAGCAAGACCTGTCACCTGTTACGTGTGCGGACAACCAGGTCACGTGGCGTCCGCGTGTGCAGACCGGAAGGGCGGCGGAGCACAAGCGGCTAAGGAGGTTCACGTGTGTGAACGCCAATCATCAAGGAGCACTCTCACTACATCATCCGGTGAGCCCGTTTCTTTTCTTTTTGATAGTGGATCTGCTTGCTCGCTGGTAACTGCTAGCTTCGCCAATAAATTTGCTGGTACTGTGCGGAGTGATTTAGTACATCTAACGGGAATTGGCCGGGGAAACGTTGAGTGTGTCTCTCAGATTCTTAGTCCCATCAATGTTCAAGGCATTTCGTTAACCGTGCTGTTTCATGTAGTACCTGACAACACCATTGCGGAATCAGTGATCCTGGGTAGAGATATATTGGGGAATGGCTTGCACGTCCACATTGACAACGATCAGCTCACTTTTACCTCCCGAAAAGAAGTCAACGTGCTAGACGCACCCGTTCAATCTGATTTCATGACTATTGATACCGATTTGCAAGGTGATGAGAAACAAGCATTGATCAATATCTTACATAAGTATAGGGAGTTTTTCATTGATGGTGTGCCAACGCGACGTGTAACGACAGGCGTTCTTCGCATAGACCCTATCGACCCAAATAAGACTGTGCAGAGACGCCCTTATAGGTTGGCGCCCGCTGAGAAAGAAGTAGTTAACGAGAAAGTGGCAGCTTTGCTAAAAGCGGGTATTATTCGAGAAAGTAACTCGCCATTTGCCAGCCCTATATTGCTAGTTAAAAAAAAGGATAATACCGATAGGATGTGCGTAGATTATAGGGAACTCAATGCCAATACTCACCCCGAGCATTACCCTCTACCTAGAATTGATGAACAAATCGATCGCCTTCATGGTGCGCATTACTTTTCGTCGCTAGATATGGCTTCAGGCTATCACCAGATATTAATTGACCCGGATAGCGACAGTATATCGAGAACAGCATTTGTGACCCCTGATGGTCAGTACGAATATCTAGCGATGCCATTTGGGTTGAGGAACGCTGCATCTGTCTACCAGAGATGCATAAATACAGCACTAGGATCATTAAAAGATAAGGTAGCACTAGCATATATGGATGACGTATTGTGTTACTCAAATGATGTATCTACCGGGTTAGAACGTCTGGACCGGACCTTGAAGGCACTTTCTGACGCAGGTTTTTCCTTTAACATAAATAAGTGCAAGTTCATGAAAAAGGAGATAGACTACCTAGGGTATGTCGTGCGAGCAGGGGTAGTCACGCCAAACCCCAGGAAAGTGCAGGCTTTGGTGAACGCTCCAACCCCTAAAACGGCTTCCCACGTTAGACAGTTTCTAGGTCTAGCATCGTATTTCAGACGATTCATACCAAATTTCACTCGCCTTGCCGGTCCATTATACCCACTAACAAAATTAAAAGGTCCGATTAAGTGGACAGACGCACATAATGAAGTTCACAAAAAGATTGTAGAGATACTGATGTCTGAGCCGGTTTTGGCAATATTCGATCGTGATGCACCCATAGAGCTACATACTGACGCGAGTTCTGAAGGGTACGGCGCCATACTGATCCAAAGAAAAGATGGAGTACCCCATGTAGTATCGTACTTCAGCCGACGAACGACCGACACGGAATCACGATACCATTCTTATGAGTTAGAAACCCTGGCGGTCGTTTGAGCTGTCGAGAATTTTCGGCACTACCTGTATGGTCAGCATTTCACAGTCTTTACAGACTGCAACTCGTTCAAAGCATCGAAGTCAAAAACTGACTTGACCCCTCGAGTTCACCGATGGTGGGCATTCTTGCAGGCGTATGACTTTGATATAGTCCACAAACAGGGTAGTTGCATGAGTCACGCGGACTATCTATCTAGAAATCCCGTCTCAGAGCCGCTGCCTGGTTCGTCAAAAATAAATGAGACAACTGAAGTACCTAAGAATAATAAAGAGGTACACTTCATTGAGCTACATCAAGGTTGGCTAGCGGTGGAACAGAAACGAGATAATGAGATACAGGATCTCATCACCAAGCACCGTAACAATGAGCTACCGGAAGACGTTGCCCACACTTATGATGTACGGAAAGGGATACTCTACAGGAAAATCGAACGCAACAAAAACAGTTTCTGGCTGCCAGTTGTCCCAAGATCCCTGACTTGGACTCTTATTAATCACGTACACACAGAAATTATGCATCTTGGGGCAGATAAGACGTTGGACAAGATATATGAGCAATACTGGTTCCCACAAATGTCCAAGCAAGTGCGTAAGTTTGTAGACTCATGTATAGTGTGTAAAGCATCAAAAGGATGCTCAGGAGCGCAGCAAGTCCGACTACATCCAATTCCTAAAGTGTGCACACCTTGGCACACTGTACATATTGACATCACAGGGAAATTGAGTGGGAAGAGTGACAGAAAAGAATATGCCGCTGTCATAATCGATGCCTTCACAAAGTATGTCCTTTTAGACTACACCCCTGCACTCGATGCAGCTAGCGCAGTTAAATCTCTCAAAAGAGCAGTTTGCCTCTTTGGTGCCCCGAAGCGTGTAATAGCGGACCAAGGCAGGTGTTACATAAGTGCGGACTTCAAGCAATTCTGTAATGACCACGGTATAGAACTCCACCTAATTGCTACTGGTTCCAGTAGAGCCAACGGCCAAGTAGAGCGGGTAATGCGAACTCTAAAATGTCTACTCACAATAGTAGAGAACGACCCGAATAAAACGTGGCGTGACGAACTTCCCGAGGTACAATTAGCACTGAATAGTACTAAGTCCAGAGTGACTGGTTATTCACCAACGGAACTAATGTTTGGTACTCGAGCGCAGTCATTAGGGATTTCTGCTCTCTCACAGCAAACAGAACCTGAGACACGTCTAGATTTAGGCGAAATCCGGAGAAATGCTTCTGAAAATATTAGGAAGGCAGCATTATCGAAAGTTGAACGTTTCAACCGCGGTAGGGCAAAAGTGAAACCGTTCTCTGTAGGTGACTTCGTCTTTATTAAGTGTAGCGAGCGCAATCAAACCAAACTGCAGAGAAAGTTCAGAGGTCCGTTTACTATTATTCGAGTTTTAGATCACGATAGATACGAACTTAGAGACGTTGATGGGTCTAACCGCACTTATAAATACTCACATGAAAATCTACGTGCAGTACCTGTAGGTTACGACGGATTGGCTGAAGTGGCTAGTTCCTTAATTGATAACGTAGAGGAGGCCGAGACGGCGGCAGTCCACGGTCAGGAAATCGAGGCGGTATCATCTGATGATAATAGTGACACAGTGTCGGTGTCTAGTTCACGCACTATGACCGCCAGCTCTGAAACCCTCTCTGCCTCCGAACGTGATGAATAGTAAATGGTTAGTGAAATGCTATGTGCTCGTAATGTAATATACTGTGTTCGTGTATTTCACATCGGTTTATTATCGATGAGCGGTTTGACTCTGATTATTATTGACTCTGACCTTGGTTGCTACGCGTGTGTGAGCAGTGTGAATGATCTAAGGGACTGGCCCATGCGGGTCGAGGTTCCGGATCATTTTAAACTGGGTTGGTACTGTATGTGTGAGCTGGGTGGCGAGTAAATGGTCTAAGGGACTGGCTCATGCGGGTCGAGGTTCCGGATCACTTCAAACTGGGTTGGTACTGTATGTGCGTGCTGGGTGGCGAGTGAATGGTCTAAGGGACTGGCTCATGCGGGTCGAGATTCCGGATCACTTCATTTGCGGCAGCGTGTGAACGTGCGACGTTCGTTACTGGTGGAAGGGACGCTGACGGGACCATGTCATTACATTGAGGTGGTGGCTGGTTGAAGGTCAGTTGTCCGCTCCAGTATGTGGGTAATTGACGCAATGAACAGATGTGATGTTAGAGATGACGTAATAGTAGTGAAATATCAGGGATGGGCGAGCATGCCCTGAAGTGTACTTCAGCTGTGTTTTTCTTTGCAGATATACCTGGGCACGAGCAGACGCGCGAGGGCGCGCGAATGTCAGTCCGGCCGTGACGGCGCGTCGATCTTTGTTTAGAGTGGCAAGGAACGCATCGGACATTCGTCTGTTGTCTGTGGTCATTTTGACAGCTGACGCGGCTTGCCACTCTGGCACAACTCCGGGCGCGAGTGTGCAACCACGTGAAAACCGAGAGGCAGGCAAGACGAATCCGTCTGCATCGCGTGATCAATCTACGTGTTCGGTGGAGTGCCTATTGTGTGTGGTGTCATTAAATTAACCTGTGTGTGATTCCGATTATATTTCGTTGATTCAATGTAAAGTTTTAATTGATTCTCCTCGCCCGCCTACCCACATAACATACAATGGACTCGGCCGCTGATGATGAAGGCACCCCTGTGCCTTTACATACATTAAAAACAACTGTTTTTAAACATAAACAGAGGTAAATAATAAGGTATACAAAAGTGGCCTATCGCTGCAAGCAATCTCTTCAAGGCAACGGAAATAAGACGCAATAGTGGGTTTTGACTAGACATAACGTTATTAAAATTAAGTTGATTTCATAAATATCCAAAAAATAATATCCGGCTGTGTTCGTTCCATCGTATTATTATGATAACAGACAGGAAGACACGAGGGAGAACTTTGTTTTTAACCCGCGGCGCAAAAACGAGGGTGTGTTATAAGCAAAAGTTTGACGTGTCTGCGTCATCGTACGGATAATGCGAATGGATATTTAGATTAACCGATTTTGATTTTGTATTTAGTTGTTTGAGAGGTAAATTAGTCGGAAAAGTTCTTAGCTATGTTTGATGAAAATCAGTCCAATATGTCCGCTGCCATAAAATGGTGAATTATAATTATTTTTCTCATCACAATGAAAGGGCTTGACTCCTAGAATACGTCTAGGTATAGGTACAGTATTACATAATGGCGAATTGTAGTGGTCGATGGAATTTATATCTGACTCATTACTCACTCACTAAATCTTGCACAGAGAAGATATTACCTACTCACTCACAAAAACTTGCACAGAGCAGAAAAAAAGCAAGAATTTTGTAAAGTTCCCAATGAAATAAAGCACTATTGATTTTGGATTCAGAAAAATGATTTAAAACATTAAAAAGCGTCCGTTGGAAAGTCGCTTCCCGTCTGAGCGGAGGCCTATAGCGCCCTCTAGGGTCATAACGCTTACGCCGGCGGGTAACGGGAAACGTTGTAACGACCAACGTCACCCGTGGGGGCTTTTAAACGGCGTTTAAAGCAAAGGTCAATTTATCGCATTTAAAGCTTTCACTTATTTTATTCACTTGTATACAATTAAGTACTTCACTACAATATATGCAGAGTGTTTTTCTTTGACCGTTCGTCCTGTCACCAGGCTGTACCTATTGAACCGTGATAGCTAAAGGTTTGAAATTTTCACAGGTGATGTAAGTATTTCTGTTGCCGCTGTAACAGCAAATACTAAAAACTAGAATAAAATAAACATTTAAGGAGACTCCATAGGCATTTTCTAGGCAAGCGCGCTCCAACCTAGACCTCATCAATGCTTTCCATCAGGCATAATTGTCGTCAAGCGCAAGAAATACAATAAAAATAAAAATAAACTCCCATACAAAAAACGTATTTTTTTTGCTTGTTTTTGTAAGGAGAAGTTTTAAACCGTAGTAGATACAGGAGAACTCTCAAACTGAGGGACTACTATAACTAAACATTGTTTTGATATGGGAAAAGCCATTGAATCCGCGATACTGTTAGCGTAACCGATACCTCACATAGGTAATTGTTAAAGTTTTCACTATTGTTGGCACTCCCGGAGTGTCACCTCAATTTTAGGGTTCCGTAGTTTCCGAGTTATGTGCGTTTTTAGGTAACTAAATATCACTTGCTTAGCGGTAAAGGAAAATATCGTGAGGTAACCTGCATGCCTGAGAGTTCACAAAAATGTTCTGGAATGTGTGTGAAGCCCGCAAACCCGCACTTGGCCAGCGTGGTGAGCTATGGCTACACCACTCTCAGTCTGAGAGGAGACCCGTGCCCAGCAATGGGACATAAAAAGGGGTTGACAATTGAGATGATGAAGTCTACTCTGACTATCTATATATATATATAAAAGAAGAAACTGACTGACTGACTGACTGACTGACTGACTGACTGACTGACTGACTGACTCACTGACATATCAACGCACAGCCCAAACCGCTGGGTCTAGAGACTCCAAATTTGGCACACATATTCCTTGTGAGGTCTAGGGGTGCACTAAGAAAGGATTTTTCAAAATTCACCCTCTAAGGGGGTGAAACGGGGGTCCGAAGTTTGGATTTTATCAAGTTAAAATACGGCTTCACGCCGCAACTACTGTACCGATTTGGCTAAAATTTGTAATGGAGGTATATTATATCTTGCATTACCATATAGGCTATTTTTCATCCCGAAAAAATTCATGGTTCCCGTGGGATAAGTTAAAAACCGAAATTCACGCGGAAAAAAAATCTCACGCCGCAAGTACACAACCGATTTGGATGAAATTTGGAATAGAGATAGATTATATCCTGGGTTAATAAATAGTGTACTTTTCATCCCGGAAAAATCCATGGGTTTTGCAGGAGAAGGGAAAAACCGATATTCACGCGGGAAAAATACTACTTCCCGCCGTAATTACTGAACTGATATGGCTGAAATTTGAAAAAGAGATAGACTATATCCTGGATTAATACGAAGGCTACTTTTCGTCCCGAAAAAAATCATGGTTCCCGTGGGATTAGTAAAAAACCGAAATTCACGCGGAAAAAAATCTTCATGCCGCAAGTGCACAACCGATTTGGCTGGAATTTGGAATGGAGATAGATTATATGCTGGGTTAATAAATAGGGTACTTTTTATCCCAGAAGAATCCATGGTTTTTGCAGGAAAAGTGAAAAACCGATATTCTCGCGAGAAAAATACTTCTTCACGCCGTAATTACTAAACTGATATGGCTGAAATTTGGAACAAACTTAGACTATATCCTGAATTAATACGGAGGCTACTTTTCGTCCCGAAAAAATTCATAGTTCCCGTGGGATTAGTAAAAAAACCGAAATTCAGGCGGAAAAAAATCTTCATGCCGCAAGTGCACAACCGATTTGGCTGTAATTTGGAATGATGATAGATTATATCCTGGGTTAATAAATAGGCTTCTTTTTATCCCGGAAAAATCCATGGTTTTTGCAGGAAAAAAGAAAAACAGATATTCATACGCGAAAAATACTACTTCACGCCGTATTTACTGAACTGATATGGCTGAAATTCACAATAAAGATAGATTATATCCTGGATTAATACGAAGGCTACTTTTCATCCCAGAAAAATCCATGGTTTCCGCGGGAAAACTGAAAAATTGATGTTCACGCGCAAAAAGTATTACTTTACGCTGTAATTACTGAACTGAAATGACTAAAATTCGGTAAGGAGATTCGGATTATTACATAGGCTACCATTCATCCCGGAAAATTCCATGGTTGATATAATACGAGTGAAAAGCTGATATTCACGAGGCAAAAATATTCCTTCACGCCGTAATTACTGAACAGATTTGCCTGAAATTTGAAACGGAGATAGATTATATCCTAGATTAATAGATATTGTACTGGGAATCCACAATTACTGCGGAAATAGTGAAAACAAATATTTATGCGGGAGATATACCTACTCCTTTACGGCGCAACTGCTGAATTTTTTTGGCTGAAAATTGGAATGAAGACAGATTTCGTCCCAAATTAGCACAAAGGCTACTTTTTATTCCGGAAAATAGATGGTTCCCGTGTGTAGGGAAAACTAAAATTTGCGCGGGCGAAGCTGCGGGTTTCTGCTAGTTACTTTACAAATTGCGACCAACCAATTTTTAGGTAGCTTTTACAAGGTAAAATAAGGTAAGGTAAAGTAAAGAGTACATACTTTGGTCTTAGGATAAGTTTTCTACTGAAACATAATTCCAAGTTGTCAAGCAACCCATCTCGAGTAACACTTAGGAACATACTTATAACTTTGTTCGATCATCATAACTTTTAACTATTTCACGTCATTTGCTGAGTTATAAGTAAAATAAAAGATACTAAAGGCTAACTCAAAATATCTTTATTTTAAATAGGCCTAACATACAGGCTCTTGCGAAACGTCGGTATGATATTTGGTGATAACTACAAGTCGAATTAAAACTAAGTTGACGAGGGTTCCAAACGCGCCTTGCCGCTGAGAAGAAGACCACAACAAACTCAGCCGGGTATTTTTATGTTATTTTATGACCATTTAACAAACAAAATATAAATACTAAAATATCTGGGTGACCGAGCTTCGCTCGGTAGTATAACTACTGGCTAATAGATGGCAGCAGGAGTCATATATTTTTTTGGTGAATTCGACATTTTCTAAAAATGAATCTTAGGTAGATCGATTTATCGCCCCCAAAACCCGAACAATGGTGCGGGCCCATACATCGCTTTCGCTCACGTTACGCTATTGCAACTATAAATGAAAAAATATTTTTTTGATTGGGCCTGCAAGCCTGAACTCAATGCTAAAAGATTTTTCTTACAAAAAAGTGGAGAAAAATTAATATTTATTTTCAAAATATTGTATCTGAGTATTATAACAACAACGACCTCCGCCATGAAGCATCCGAGAGCATAGACAATACACTAAATACTCTTTGATAAATACTTTTCACTTATCCAAGAATTTGTCACTGTTGACAGTTGGTAGCCATGTAGCTGACGGACAGTGTTGCGAGATGCCGGAATTAAAAAACTCGACTGAAAGAAAATTCTAATTGAGTTAATAAATCAATATTGAATTACAAGGGTGTTTCGGAAACGCTAAACAACCAAGACAAAATAATCTATGCTCAAAATAATCGGTTGTAATAGATTTCAGTATTATTAAAAAGTGTAGTCTTCTGTCAAATAATCTCAAATCTTCAAGCAGTTTATTTAAGTGAGACTGGCTCACACGGAATAATAATATTCTTTACTCCAATGCAGTGGAAAACCCTAAACTAATGTAATCTTTTTATGTAAATAATATATTCGAGTAAAATAAAATGCAAAAAAGGAACAATTGGAATCGATACAGTTATTGTCTTGTATTCTACATTCTGATCTAAGAATTAACGTAGTACCTGAAAGTAAGTTTTTCTTTAGTATCTGTTACATGTTGTTCTCGTACAAAAGTGGACCGATCGTCAAAAAGATGGAGTATAAAAGTGGAAAAGTTTGTCATCCGGCAACACTAGCTGTCAGGAGTGTGGAAACGGAACCTATCAGTAATCAATTGAATTTCTTTATATATTTTATTTTTTGACCCGTCCTTTACAATAACTGGTGATACCTTGAAAAAATTCAGCTATTTACTAGAATCGTCTTGTAATAAATGTTACATCTAGACGCTAAACTTTATTTGTGTACATTTCTGCCACTGTTCTTTCATGAAAATCGTTCGAGCCGTTTCCGAGATCCAGAGTATATAGAAATATATATACAAATATACAAGAATTGCTCGTTTAAAGGTATAGGATAGGCTAACAACGACAACCTACCCGGAAAGACCACGAACTTTTTCACTCACTATATTGTGATGTGAATCAAAATCAATCAAACATAATACACGTCAGTTAATAAACAAAAAAATCGACTTCAACTCTCATGAACTACTATACTAGCTACTTAATACCTTTCCAATTAAAAATTTAAGACTTATATGGATTTCTCTACATATACCATTATCAGAACTGGACTAAATTGAAATGGGACCACACGGGAAGCGTCAGCTTTCTAATAAAAAAAAAAGAATTATCAAAATCTATTCACCCAGTCAAAAATTATGAGATAACAATAAAAAAAACATACATCGAATTGAGAATCTCCTTCTTTTTGAAGTCGGTTGAAAAGGAACCTTAGAAATGGAATAAAGTCATATGGCTACAGCGTCAGGCATCTCTTTCGCCTAACAATCTCATAACAGCAGCAATACTATCACTGATAACAAAATTTGATAAGATATGATAGTTGAGACTTGAGAGTAAGTCAGTATGATAACCTCATCATACAATATCATTTAAAGTTCAATGCCAATTTTTACCCCCGACGCAAAGAAGAGAGTTGTAAGTTTGACTTCGATGTCTATCTGTCTGTGGCATCGTAGTTCTCAAACGCATGGACCGATTTTGATGCGGTTTTGTCTTCATTTGAAATCCCGTTCCCTTGTGGTGGTTCTAAGCTATGTTTCGTTAATATAAGCAGTGTAAGAGTATCAGCTCATTTTCCAAAATCATGTATGGAGTTTGTCGCAACTCCCCTCAATATGAGTATAAAACTATGAAATAAAACAGATTGATGCTTATCCGAATAGCGAAAGTTTCAGTCAAAGATATTTACCTGAAATTGACGAGAAAGATTTCATGCAAATGTGGAGCAGTGGATTCAGATCACTGCCTCACATCGCGGGTTCCGGGGTTCGAATCCTAGTCACGCACCTTTGACATTTCGGAGTTTTTTTTAAATATGTTTATTATGTTGAGTTATGTGTATTTGTGGAAAGTAAAGTAGCCAAAACGGTTCTTTTTCTTCCTCGCTCTTACAAATACGTTGGTGGGTTACGACAGGCAGCGTTGCGAGAAAGTATCACAGAAAAACGACGCCTTCTTCGACGACGAAAGTATCACAGAAAAACGACGCCTTCATCTACGACGAAAGTGTCACAGAAAAACGACGCCTTCTTCGACGACGAAAGTATTACAGAAAAACGACGCCTTCATCTACGACGAAAGTATCACAGAAAAACGACGCCTTCTTCGACGACGAAAGTATCACAGAAAAATTCACGACTACCGCGGGAATATATTGAAAAACCGAAATTCAAGCAGGCGCAGCCACGGGCGTCTGCTAGTTAAATTATAAACCTCTGTGTTAAACCTATTCTCATGTCAATAGATTTGATATTCATTGAAATAATTTATCGGCTATGATAGACGGACGAGTAAAGAACGTCTCGCCGTATGGATTCCATTTTTACCATATTGATACGGAACCCTAAAATAATATTGATTTTATTTGAGTGTTCCTATTCTTAAAGTTTCTACGGGTTCTACGCATGTTGATTTATGAACTAAGGATTTGGGGTCAGCGCTAAAAAGTGTCCGAACCGAATGACATACAAAATGCGAAAAGACATACAATCGCACTTCAGTCTCGTGTTTGAAAGTTAGGCTGTATAGGAATGGTTTAAGACATAAATTAAGTTTATGTTTTAGTTTGTTTATAAAAAAAATCATTTACCCTCTTTAAATAAAGGTTTTCTCGGGACACTTTTTTCGTGAATTTTGTATTACACCCGTCGTCCATAGATTTATAAGCCTATGGTTCGGAACGGTTCTATACCACCGCCACCAAATGAAGTAGAAAAATTGAACTTATCACTAGAAGTTGAAGAAAATTACAAATATCGATCCAGAACTTTTCGGCAGATATAGTTAGATACAAAAAAAAAAAATAGTCAGGTATAATATTATAAAATATTATGCACACACACACACGCATCTTTATTGGTTTGTAGGTATCTACCAAGTTACCAGCCCCAAATACATACGTAATAAAAGCTAAATTGCCTTTGACTCTTCCCTAAGTAGTTGGTAAACTTAATAAAGACAAAGGAACTCTGTTCTGTTCTGGTACTCGTATCTATTATATTATTTGATAGTTCTTTTCCATTTAAATAATCAATTCACCTTTATGAGTTATGACTGTTTAAGATTAATAAGAACTGCTAAGCCGAACTCAATTTTTCTAACCTGCTTGACAATAAGTCTGGCAACACGAGGGCTGGCAAAAGTGACGAATCCGTAGCACTTGGAGACACCAGCTCTGTCATAGATCACTCGAGCAGCAGTTACTGTCGCGAACCCTGAGAAGAACTTCCACAGATCCTCATCAGTAGTGGTCAAAGAGAATCCTCCAACGAAAATCCTGTTGTGGATCACAGTCCCGAATTTTGGGGCGTCTGACGGAGGAAGGGTATCATCAGTGTCCTCTTCCGGGGAGTTAAGCAGGGCTTTCAACTTCTCATGAGGGTCCGCAGACTTTCTATTGTTCGCGGTAGTCTCCTCGACCATATGAGCGCAACTCGCGGAATCGTTCCGTATATACCTTTTCACCTCCATTTCTAAACTTTGCAACAATAACGCGTTAAGTAACTGTTTTAATTTACAACATGCTCCCTTGTTTACTACACTAGAAAATAACTATCGATAACTAAACCGGACACTAATCTTCGCGAAAAACCAACGTGGACTGAAATACAGTCCTTGTCTTTGAAACAGTATCGATTTGTAGGCTACATGTACTTAGGTAGGGAGATTTCCTGCGCCGAACGCGGTCGGGAGGTATGAGTATGACTGATTATTATTTTCAGCTCATTGTTTCAAAGATCCACAATATCAAGGTAGGTCCGCGGAGATAAGGCGGTTTGGATACAGATTGCCGGCGATACGCCCTAAAAATAGTGTTCGAGCTATTGTCGAACGCTATTTTTAATTTGGAGAGAACTAGGTCATCAATCTCAGAAGGCGGGTTCTTATCTGGACGCGAGTGTTTGTTTTGTTGATTACAGATGGCGGTAGGTACGAGTGTGGTTAATTGATCAAGCTTGGAGGGTTCCGTACCTTGTTAGGCTAAACGGAACCTGTAGAAATATCATCAGTGCTATCCAATCAAAATATTATTTAAACGTTTTCTTTCACATACTAACATACAGGCAACATGAAATGTCAGAGTCTACCGCCACGTTCGAGATACTGTTTTGCACTGAGAAAAACGGGCAAGAAAATCTGCACTAATTGCTCTTTTAAAATAAAAATAAGTAAGTTGATATTCTTGTTCCTGATTTCATTTAGAAAGATTATATGTAATAGCATCTTGTAAAGCTGATACCGTAGGTAGACAGAGAAAAGCTTTTCTCTGTCTACGGCTGATACACTTTTCATTAAAAAAATGGGAAATGCTTTCCAAAAAACCAACTTCAAATGCCACTACAAAGAGTGAAATAATTTTTATTTAAATTTTAGGTACCTACACCAATTCGAAGTCGGGCAATGTTTCATACAATCCCTAATAGTCCTTCTTACTTACTTGATGTGCGAAGAAATGACGAAGTCATAGACAATCGCCCGACTTCGAATTGGTATAGGTACCTAAAATTTAAATAAAAATTATTTCACTCTTTGTAGTGGCATTTGAAGTTGGTTTTTTGGAAAGCATTTCCCATTTTTATTTTATACTTTTTAGTGGAAAACAATAAAATGCACAAGGCGTTGTAAAAATATCCAAATTGCTTGAGGTGTGTTCATAAAATTTGAAGAGATACCTCAAATTCACCAAGATCCCATCATCAGACCCTGACTTGATGACTTTAGTCATCAAATCAGTATCTGCTAGCAAATGCACCAGTAACTATAAAAAATACCCAACTCGCTTCAAGTATACTAGCAAAATTTGAAGAGTTCCCTCGATTTCACCAAGATCCCATCATCAGACCCTGAGTTGATGACTTTAGTCATCAAATCCGTATCTGCTAGCATATGCACCAGTAACTATAAAAAATACCCAAATCGCTTTAAGTATACTAGCAAAATTTGAAGAGTTCCCTCGATTTCACCAAGATTCCAT
>OY979649.1:15000-22500 GCA_963855885.1 Coenonympha glycerion | reverse complement strand
GAATTCGAAAAAATCCTTTTTCTCGTCAACGGCAGAGCCGATTCTCGCGGTCGAGGGCTCGTTGGAAGCGTCTAGGCAAGCGCCGTCCGGCCACATGAGTGCGAGGAAAATCGGCTGATAACCGGAGTCAGAATTCGAAAAAATCGAGGTTAGGTTAGGTTAGGTTAGGTTAGGTTAGGTTAGGTTAGGTTAGGTTAGGTTAGGTTAGGTTAGGTTAGGTTAGGTTAGGTTAGGTTAGGTTAGGTTAGGTTAGGTTAGGTTAGGTTAGGTTAGGTTTGGTTAGGTTTGGTTAGGTTTGGGGCTGAGCCGATTCTCGCGGTCGAGGGCTCGTTGCAAGCGTCTAGGCAAGCGCCGTCCGGCCACCCCATGGCGAGGAAATTCGGCTGATAACCGGAGTCAGACTTCGAAAAAATCGATTTTCTTGCCAACCGCTGAGCCGATTCTCGCGGTCGAGGGCTCGTTGTAAGCGTCTAGGCAAGCGACGTCCAACCGCTCAAAAACTAGGAAAATCGGCTGTTAACCGGAGTCAGAATTCGAAAACATCAATTTTGTCGCCAACCGCTGAGCCGATTCTCGCGGTCGAGGGCTCGTTGTAAGCGTCTAGGCAAGCGACGTCCAACCGCTCAAAAACTAGGAAAATCGGCTGTTAACCGGAGTCAGAATTCGAAAACATCAATTTTGTCGCCAACCGCTGAGCCGATTCTCGCGGTCGAGGGCTCGTTGGAAGCGTCTAGGCAAGCGCCGTCCGGCCGTCCCAGTGCGAGGAAAATCCGCTGATAACCGGAGTCAGAATTCAAAAAAATCGATTATCTCGGGAACGGCAGAGCCGATTTTCGCGCGCGAGGGCTCGTTGGAAGCGTCTAGGCAAGCGCCGTCCGGCCGTCCCAGTGCGAGGAAAATCCGCTGATAACCGGAGTCAGAATACGAAAAAATCGATTATCTCGTCAACGGCTGAGCCGATTCTCGCGGTCGAGGGCTCGTTACAAGCGTCTAGGCAAGCGCAATCCGGTCGTTTCAGTGCGAGGAAAATCGGCTGATAACCGGAGTCAGAATTCGAAAAAATCGATTTTCTCATCAACGGCTGAGCCGATTCGCGCGGTCGAGCTCGTTGCAAGCATCTAGGCAAGCGCAGTCCGGCCGTCCCAGTGCGAGGATAATCGGCTGAAAACCGGAGTCAGAATTCGAAAAAATCCTTTTTCTCGTCAACGGCAGAGCCGATTCTCGCGGTCGAGGGCTCGTTGGAAGCGTCTAGGCAAGCGCCGTCCGGCCACATGAGTGCGAGGAAAATCGGCTGATAACCGGAGTCAGAATTCGAAAAAATCGAGGTTAGGTTAGGTTAGGTTAGGTTAGGTTAGGTTAGGTTAGGTTAGGTTAGGTTAGGTTAGGTTAGGTTAGGTTAGGTTAGGTTAGGTTAGGTTAGGTTAGGTTAGGTTAGGTTAGGTTAGGTTAGGTTTGGTTAGGTTTGGTTAGGTTTGGGGCTGAGCCGATTCTCGCGGTCGAGGGCTCGTTGCAAGCGTCTAGGCAAGCGCCGTCCGGCCACCCCATGGCGAGGAAATTCGGCTGATAACCGGAGTCAGACTTCGAAAAAATCGATTTTCTTGCCAACCGCTGAGCCGATTCTCGCGGTCGAGGGCTCGTTGTAAGCGTCTAGGCAAGCGACGTCCAACCGCTCAAAAACTAGGAAAATCGGCTGTTAACCGGAGTCAGAATTCGAAAACATCAATTTTGTCGCCAACCGCTGAGCCGATTCTCGCGGTCGAGGGCTCGTTGTAAGCGTCTAGGCAAGCGACGTCCAACCGCTCAAAAACTAGGAAAATCGGCTGTTAACCGGAGTCAGAATTCGAAAACATCAATTTTGTCGCCAACCGCTGAGCCGATTCTCGCGGTCGAGGGCTCGTTGGAAGCGTCTAGGCAAGCGCCGTCCGGCCGTCCCAGTGCGAGGAAAATCCGCTGATAACCGGAGTCAGAATTCAAAAAAATCGATTATCTCGGGAACGGCAGAGCCGATTTTCGCGCGCGAGGGCTCGTTGGAAGCGTCTAGGCAAGCGCCGTCCGGCCGTCCCAGTGCGAGGAAAATCCGCTGATAACCGGAGTCAGAATACGAAAAAATCGATTATCTCGTCAACGGCTGAGCCGATTCTCGCGGTCGAGGGCTCGTTACAAGCGTCTAGGCAAGCGCAATCCGGTCGTTTCAGTGCGAGGAAAATCGGCTGATAACCGGAGTCAGAATTCGAAAAAATCGATTTTCTCATCAACGGCTGAGCCGATTCGCGCGGTCGAGAGCTCGTTGCAAGCATCTAGGCAAGCGCAGTCCGGCCGTCCCAGTGCGAGGATAATCGGCTGAAAACCGGAGTCAGAATTCGAAAAAATCCTTTTTCTCGTCAACGGCAGAGCCGATTCTCGCGGTCGAGGGCTCGTTGGAAGCGTCTAGGCAAGCGCCGTCCGGCCACATGAGTGCGAGGAAAATCGGCTGATAACCGGAGTCAGAATTCGAAAAAAATCGAGGTTAGGTTAGGTTAGGTTAGGTTAGGTTAGGTTAGGTTAGGTTAGGTTAGGTTAGGTTAGGTTAGGTTAGGTTAGGTTAGGTTAGGTTAGGTTAGGTTAGGTTAGGTTAGGTTAGGTTAGGTTAGGTTTGGTTAGGTTTGGTTAGGTTTGGGGCTGAGCCGATTCTCGCGGTCGAGGGCTCGTTGCAAGCGTCTAGGCAAGCGCCGTCCGGCCACCCCATGGCGAGGAAATTCGGCTGATAACCGGAGTCAGACTTCGAAAAAATCGATTTTCTTGCCAACCGCTGAGCCGATTCTCGCGGTCGAGGGCTCGTTGTAAGCGTCTAGGCAAGCGACGTCCAACCGCTCAAAAACTAGGAAAATCGGCTGTTAACCGGAGTCAGAATTCGAAAACATCAATTTTGTCGCCAACCGCTGAGCCGATTCTCGCGGTCGAGGGCTCGTTGTAAGCGTCTAGGCAAGCGACGTCCAACCGCTCAAAAACTAGGAAAATCGGCTGTTAACCGGAGTCAGAATTCGAAAACATCAATTTTGTCGCCAACCGCTGAGCCGATTCTCGCGGTCGAGGGCTCGTTGGAAGCGTCTAGGCAAGCGCCGTCCGGCCGTCCCAGTGCGAGGAAAATCCGCTGATAACCGGAGTCAGAATTCAAAAAAATCGATTATCTCGGGAACGGCAGAGCCGATTTTCGCGCGCGAGGGCTCGTTGGAAGCGTCTAGGCAAGCGCCGTCCGGCCGTCCCAGTGCGAGGAAAATCCGCTGATAACCGGAGTCAGAATACGAAAAAATCGATTATCTCGTCAACGGCTGAGCCGATTCTCGCGGTCGAGGGCTCGTTACAAGCGTCTAGGCAAGCGCAATCCGGTCGTTTCAGTGCGAGGAAAATCGGCTGATAACCGGAGTCAGAATTCGAAAAAATCGATTTTCTCATCAACGGCTGAGCCGATTCGCGCGGTCGAGAGCTCGTTGCAAGCATCTAGGCAAGCGCAGTCCGGCCGTCCCAGTGCGAGGATAATCGGCTGAAAACCGGAGTCAGAATTCGAAAAAATCCTTTTTCTCGTCAACGGCAGAGCCGATTCTCGCGGTCGAGGGCTCGTTGGAAGCGTCTAGGCAAGCGCCGTCCGGCCACATGAGTGCGAGGAAAATCGGCTGATAACCGGAGTCAGAATTCGAAAAAATCGAGGTTAGGTTAGGTTAGGTTAGGTTAGGTTAGGTTAGGTTAGGTTAGGTTAGGTTAGGTTAGGTTAGGTTAGGTTAGGTTAGGTTAGGTTAGGTTAGGTTAGGTTAGGTTAGGTTAGGTTAGGTTAGGTTAGGTTTGGTTAGGTTTGGTTAGGTTTGGGGCTGAGCCGATTCTCGCGGTCGAGGGCTCGTTGCAAGCGTCTAGGCAAGCGCCGTCCGGCCACCCCATGGCGAGGAAATTCGGCTGATAACCGGAGTCAGACTTCGAAAAAATCGATTTTCTTGCCAACCGCTGAGCCGATTCTCGCGGTCGAGGGCTCGTTGTAAGCGTCTAGGCAAGCGACGTCCAACCGCTCAAAAACTAGGAAAATCGGCTGTTAACCGGAGTCAGAATTCGAAAACATCAATTTTGTCGCCAACCGCTGAGCCGATTCTCGCGGTCGAGGGCTCGTTGTAAGCGTCTAGGCAAGCGACGTCCAACCGCTCAAAAACTAGGAAAATCGGCTGTTAACCGGAGTCAGAATTCGAAAACATCAATTTTGTCGCCAACCGCTGAGCCGATTCTCGCGGTCGAGGGCTCGTTGGAAGCGTCTAGGCAAGCGCCGTCCGGCCGTCCCAGTGCGAGGAAAATCCGCTGATAACCGGAGTCAGAATTCAAAAAAATCGATTATCTCGGGAACGGCAGAGCCGATTTTCGCGCGCGAGGGCTCGTTGGAAGCGTCTAGGCAAGCGCCGTCCGGCCGTCCCAGTGCGAGGAAAATCCGCTGATAACCGGAGTCAGAATACGAAAAAATCGATTATCTCGTCAACGGCTGAGCCGATTCTCGCGGTCGAGGGCTCGTTACAAGCGTCTAGGCAAGCGCAATCCGGTCGTTTCAGTGCGAGGAAAATCGGCTGATAACCGGAGTCAGAATTCGAAAAAATCGATTTTCTCATCAACGGCTGAGCCGATTCGCGCGGTCGAGAGCTCGTTGCAAGCATCTAGGCAAGCGCAGTCCGGCCGTCCCAGTGCGAGGATAATCGGCTGAAAACCGGAGTCAGAATTCGAAAAAATCCTTTTTCTCGTCAACGGCAGAGCCGATTCTCGCGGTCGAGGGCTCGTTGGAAGCGTCTAGGCAAGCGCCGTCCGGCCACATGAGTGCGAGGAAAATCGGCTGATAACCGGAGTCAGAATTCGAAAAAATCGAGGTTAGGTTAGGTTAGGTTAGGTTAGGTTAGGTTAGGTTAGGTTAGGTTAGGTTAGGTTAGGTTAGGTTAGGTTAGGTTAGGTTAGGTTAGGTTAGGTTAGGTTAGGTTAGGTTAGGTTAGGTTAGGTTTGGTTAGGTTTGGTTAGGTTTGGGGCTGAGCCGATTCTCGCGGTCGAGGGCTCGTTGCAAGCGTCTAGGCAAGCGCCGTCCGGCCACCCCATGGCGAGGAAATTCGGCTGATAACCGGAGTCAGACTTCGAAAAAATCGATTTTCTTGCCAACCGCTGAGCCGATTCTCGCGGTCGAGGGCTCGTTGTAAGCGTCTAGGCAAGCGACGTCCAACCGCTCAAAAACTAGGAAAATCGGCTGTTAACCGGAGTCAGAATTCGAAAACATCAATTTTGTCGCCAACGGCAGAGCCGATTCTCGCGGTCGAGGGCTCGTTGGAAGCGTCTAGGCAAGCGCCGTCCGGCCACATGAGTGCGAGGAAAATCGGCTGATAACCGGAGTCAGAATTCGAAAAAATCGAGGTTAGGTTAGGTTAGGTTAGGTTAGGTTAGGTTAGGTTAGGTTAGGTTAGGTTAGGTTAGGTTAGGTTAGGTTAGGTTAGGTTAGGTTAGGTTAGGTTAGGTTAGGTTAGGTTAGGTTAGGTTAGGTTTGGTTAGGTTTGGTTAGGTTTGGGGCTGAGCCGATTCTCGCGGTCGAGGGCTCGTTGCAAGCGTCTAGGCAAGCGCCGTCCGGCCACCCCAGTGCGAGGAAAATCAGCTGATAACCGGAGTCAGAATTCGAAAAAATCGATTTTCTCGTCAACGGCTGAGCCGATTCTCGCGGTCGAGGGCTCGTTGTAAGCGTCTAGGCAAGCGACGTCCAACCGCTCAAAAACTAGGAAAATCGGCTGTTAACCGGAGTCAGAATTCGAAAACATCAATTTTGTCGCCAACCGCTGAGCCGATTCTCGCGGTCGAGGGCTCGTTGCAAGCGTCTAGGCAAGCGACGTCCAACCGCTCAAAAACTAGGAAAATCGGCTGTTAACCGGAGTCAGAATTCGAAAACATCAATTTTGTCGCCAACCGCTGAGCCGATTCTCGCGGTCGAGGGCTCGTTGGAAGCGTCTAGGCAAGCGCCGTCCGGCCGTCCCAGTGCGAGGAAAATCCGCTGATAACCGGAGTCAGAATTCAAAAAAATCGATTATCTCGGGAACGGCAGAGCCGATTTTCGCGCGCGAGGGCTCGTTGGAAGCGTCTAGGCAAGCGCCGTCCGGCCGTCCCAGTGCGAGGAAAATCCGCTGATAACCGGAGTCAGAATACGAAAAAATCGATTATCTCGTCAACGGCTGAGCCGATTCTCGCGGTCGAGGGCTCGTTACAAGCGTCTAGGCAAGCGCAATCCGGTCGTTTCAGTGCGAGGAAAATCGGCTGATAACCGGAGTCAGAATTCGAAAAAATCGATTTTCTCATCAACGGCTGAGCCGATTCGCGCGGTCGAGAGCTCGTTGCAAGCATCTAGGCAAGCGCAGTCCGGCCGTCCCAGTGCGAGGATAATCGGCTGAAAACCGGAGTCAGAATTCGAAAAAATCCTTTTTCTCGTCAACGGCAGAGCCGATTCTCGCGGTCGAGGGCTCGTTGGAAGCGTCTAGGCAAGCGCCGTCCGGCCACATGAGTGCGAGGAAAATCGGCTGATAACCGGAGTCAGAATTCGAAAAAATCGAGGTTAGGTTAGGTTAGGTTAGGTTAGGTTAGGTTAGGTTAGGTTAGGTTAGGTTAGGTTAGGTTAGGTTAGGTTAGGTTAGGTTAGGTTAGGTTAGGTTAGGTTAGGTTAGGTTAGGTTAGGTTAGGTTTGGTTAGGTTTGGTTAGGTTTGGGGCTGAGCCGATTCTCGCGGTCGAGGGCTCGTTGCAAGCGTCTAGGCAAGCGCCGTCCGGCCACCCCAGTGCGAGGAAAATCGGCTGATAACCGGAGTCAGAATTCGAAAAAATCGATTTTCTTGCCAACCGCTGAGCCGATTCTCGCGGTCGAGGGCTCGTTGTAAGCGTCTAGGCAAGCGACGTCCAACCGCTCAAAAACTAGGAAAATCGGCTGTTAACCGGAGTCAGAATTCGAAAACATCAATTTTGTCGCCAACCGCTGAGCCGATTCTCGCGGTCGAGGGCTCGTTGTAAGCGTCTAGGCAAGCGACGTCCAACCGCTCAAAAACTAGGAAAATCGGCTGTTAACCGGAGTCAGAATTCGAAAACATCAATTTTGTCGCCAACCGCTGAGCCGATTCTCGCGGTCGAGGGCTCGTTGGAAGCGTCTAGGCAAGCGCCGTCCGGCCGTCCCAGTGCGAGGAAAATCCGCTGATAACCGGAGTCAGAATTCAAAAAAATCGATTATCTCGGGAACGGCAGAGCCGATTTTCGCGCGCGAGGGCTCGTTGGAAGCGTCTAGGCAAGCGCCGTCCGGCCGTCCCAGTGCGAGGAAAATCGGCTGATAACCGGAGTCAGAATTCGAAAAAATCGATTATCTCGTCAACGGCTGAGCCGATTCTCGCGGTCGAGGGCTCGTTGGAAGCGTCTAGGCAAGCGCAATCCGGTCGTTTCAGTGCGAGGAAAATCGGCTGATAACCGGAGTCAGAATTCGAAAAAATCGATTTTCT
>OY979649.1:0-7500 GCA_963855885.1 Coenonympha glycerion | reverse complement strand
ATTCGAAAAAATCGATTTTCTTGCCAACCGCTGAGCCGATTCTCGCGGTCGAGGGCTCGTTGTAAGCGTCTAGGCAAGCGACGTCCAACCGCTCAAAAACTAGGAAAATCGGCTGTTAACCGGAGTCAGAATTCGAAAACATCAATTTTGTCGCCAACCGCTGAGCCGATTCTCGCGGTCGAGGGCTCGTTGTAAGCGTCTAGGCAAGCGACGTCCAACCGCTCAAAAACTAGGAAAATCGGCTGTTAACCGGAGTCAGAATTCGAAAACATCAATTTTGTCGCCAACCGCTGAGCCGATTCTCGCGGTCGAGGGCTCGTTACAAGCGTCTAGGCAAGCGCAATCCGGCCGTCCCAGTGCGAGGAAAATCCGCTGATAACCGGAGTCAGAATTCAAAAAAATCGATTATCTCGGGAACGGCAGAGCCGATTTTCGCGCGCGAGGGCTCGTTGGAAGCGTCTAGGCAAGCGCCGTCCGGCCGTCCCAGTGCGAGGAAAATCCGCTGATAACCGGAGTCAGAATACGAAAAAATCGATTATCTCGTCAACGGCTGAGCCGATTCTCGCGGTCGAGGGCTCGTTACAAGCGTCTAGGCAAGCGCAATCCGGTCGTTTCAGTGCGAGGAAAATCGGCTGATAACCGGAGTCAGAATTCGAAAAAATCGATTTTCTCATCAACGGCTGAGCCGATTCGCGCGGTCGAGAGCTCGTTGCAAGCATCTAGGCAAGCGCAGTCCGGCCGTCCCAGTGCGAGGATAATCGGCTGAAAACCGGAGTCAGAATTCGAAAAATCCTTTTCTCGTCAACGGCAGAGCCGATTCTCGCGGTCGAGGGCTCGTTGGAAGCGTCTAGGCAAGCGCCGTCCGGCCACATGAGTGCGAGGAAAATCGGCTGATAACCGGAGTCAGAATTCGAAAAAATCGAGGTTAGGTTAGGTTAGGTTAGGTTAGGTTAGGTTAGGTTAGGTTAGGTTAGGTTAGGTTAGGTTAGGTTAGGTTAGGTTAAGGTTAGGTTAGGTTAGGTTAGGTTAGGTTAGGTTAGGTTAGGTTAGGTTTGGTTAGGTTTGGTTAGGTTTGGGGCTGAGCCGATTCTCGCGGTCGAGGGCTCGTTGCAAGCGTCTAGGCAAGCGCCGTCCGGCCACCCCATGGCGAGGAAATTCGGCTGATAACCGAGTCAGACTTCGAAAAAATCGATTTTCTTGCCAACCGGCTGAGCCGATTCTCGCGGTCGAGGGCTCGTTGTAAGCGTCTAGGCAAGCGACGTCCAACCGCTCAAAAACTAGGAAAATCGGCTGTTAACCGGAGTCAGAATTCGAAAACATCAATTTTGTCGCCAACCGCTGAGCCGATTCTCGCGGTCGAGGGCTCGTTGTAGCGTCTAGGCAAGCGACGTCCAACCGCTCAAAAACTAGGAAAATCGGCTGTTAACCGGAGTCAGAATTCGAAAACATCAATTTTGTCGCCAACCGCTGAGCCGATTCTCGCGGTCGAGGGCTCGTTGGAAGCGTCTAGGCAAGCGCCGTCCGGCCGTCCCAGTGCGAGGAAAATCCGCTGATAACCGGAGTCAGAATTCGAAAAAATCGATTATCTCGGGAACGGCTGAGCCGATTTTCGCGCGCGAGGGCTCGTTGCAAGCGTCTAGGCAAGCGCCGTCCGGCCGTCCCAGTGCGAGGAAAATCGGCTGATAACCGGAGTCAGAATTCGAAAAAATCGATTATCTCGTCAACGGCTGAGCCGATTCTCGCGGTCGAGGGCTCGTTACAAGCGTCTAGGCAAGCGCAATCCGGTCGTTTCAGTGCGAGGAAAATCGGCTGATAACCGGAGTCAGAATTCGAAAAAATCGATTTTCTCATCAACGGCTGAGCCGATTCGCGCGGTCGAGAGCTCGTTGCAAGCATCTAGGCAAGCGCAGTCCGGCCGTCCCAGTGCGAGGATAATCGGCTGAAAACCGGAGTCAAGAATTCGAAAAAATCCTTTTTCTCGTCAACGGCAGAGCCGATTCTCGCGGTCGAGGAGAAGCTCGTTGGAAGCGTCTAGGCAAGCGCCGTCCGGCCACATGAGTGCGAGGAAAATCGGCTGATAACCGGAGTCAGAATTCGAAAAAATCGAGGTTAGGTTAGGTTAGGTTAGGTTAGGTTAGGTTAGGTTAGGTTAGGTTAAGGTTAGGTTAGGTTAGGTTAGGTTAGGTTAGGTTAGGTTAGGTTAGGTTAGGTTAGGTTAGGTTAGGTTAGGTTAGGTTAGGTTAGGTTAGGTTAGGTTTGGTTAAGGTTTGGTTAGGTTTGGGGCTGAGCCGATTCTCGCGGTCGAGGGGGCTCGTTGCAAGCGTCTAGGCAAGCGCCGTCCGGCCACCCCAGTGGCGAGGAAATTCGGCTGATAACCGGAGTCAGACTTCGAAAAAAATCGATTTTCTTGCCAACCGCTGAGCCGATTCTCGCGGTCGAGGGCTCGTTGTAAGCGTCTAGGCAAGCGACGTCCAACCGCTCAAAAACTAGGAAAATCGGCTGTTAACCGGAGTCAGAATTCGAAAACATCAATTTTGTCGCCAACCGCTGAGCCGATTCTCGCGGTCGAGGGCTCGTTGTAAGCGTCTAGGCAAGCGACGTCCAACCGCTCAAAAACTTAGGAAAATCGGCTGTTAACCGGAGTCAGAATTCGAAAACATCAATTTTGTCGCCAACCGCTGAGCCGATTCTCGCGGTCGAGGGCTCGTTGGAAGCGTCTAGGCAAGCGCCGTCCGGCCGTCCCAGTGCGAGGAAAATCCGCTGATAACCGGAGTCAGAATTCAAAAAAATCGATTATCTCGGGAACGGCAGAGCCGATTTTCGCGCGTCGAGGGCTCGTTGGAAGCGTCTAGGCAAGCGCCGTCGGCCGTCCCAGTGCGAGGAAAATCCGCTGATAACCGGAGTCAGAATACGAAAAAATCGATTATCTCGTCAACGGCTGAGCCGATTCTCGCGGTCGAGGGCTCGTTACAAGCGTCTAGGCAAGCGCAATCCGGTCGTTTCAGTGCGAGGAAAATCGGCTGATAACCGGAGTCAGAATTCGAAAAAATCGATTTTCTCATCAACGGCTGAGCCGATTCTCGCGGTCGAGAGCTCGTTGCAAGCATCTAGGCAAGCGCAGTCCGGCCGTCCCAGTGCGAGGATAATCGGCTGAAAACCGGAGTCAGAATTCGAAAAATCCTTTTTCTCGTCAACGGCAGAGCCGATTCTCGCGGTCGAGGGCTCGTTGGAAGCGTCTAGGCAAGCGCCGTCCGGCCACATGAGTGCGAGGAAAATCGGCTGATAACCGGAGTCAGAATTCGAAAAAATCGAGGTTAGGTTAGGTTAGGTTAGGTTCTAGGTTAGGTTAGGTTAGGTTAGGTTAGGTTAGGTTAGGTTAGGTTAGGTTAAGGTTAGGTTAGGTTAGGTTAGGTTAGGTTAGGTTAGGTTAGGTTAGGTTAGGTTTGGTTAGGTTTGGTTAGGTTTGGGGCTGAGCCGATTCTCGCGGTCGAGGGCTCGTTGCGAGCGTCTAGGCAAGCGCCGTCCGGCCACCCCAGTGGCGAGGAAATTCGGCTGATAACCGGAGTCAGACTTCCGAAAAAATCGATTTTCTTGCCAACCGCTGAGCCGATTCTCGCGGTCGAGGGCTCGTTGTAAGCGTCTAGGCAAGCGACGTCCAACCGCTCAAAAACTAGGAAAATCGGCTGTTAACCGGAGTCAGAATTCGAAAACATCAATTTTGTCGCCAACCGCTGAGCCGATTCTCGCGGTCGAGGGCTCGTTGTAAGCGTCTAGGCAAGCGACGTCCAACCGCTCAAAAACTAGGAAAATCGGCTGTTAACCGGAGTCAGAATTCGAAAACATCAATTTTGTCGCCAACCGCTGAGCCGATTCTCGCGGTCGAGGGCTCGTTGGAAGCGTCTAGGCAAGCGCCGTCCGGCCGTCCCAGTGCGAGGAAAATCCGCTGATAACCGGAGTCAGAATTCAAAAAATCGATTATCTCGGGAACGGCAGAGCCGATTTTCGCGCGCGAGGAGCTCGTTGGAAGCGTCTAGGCAAGCGCCGTCCGGCCGTCCCAGTGCGAGGAAAATCCGCTGATAACCGGAGTCAGAATACGAAAAAATCGATTATCTCGTCAACGGCTGAGCCGATTCTCGCGGTCGAGGGCTCGTTACAAGCGTCTAGGCAAGCGCAATCCGGTCGTTTCAGTGCGAGGAAAATCGGCTGATAACCGGAGTCAGAATTCGAAAAAATCGATTTTCTCATCAACGGCTGAGCCGATTCGCGCGGTCGAGGCTCGTTGCAAGCATCTAGGCAAGCGCAGTCCGGCCGTCCCAGTGCGAGGATAATCGGCTGAAAACCGGAGTCAGAATTCGAAAAAATCGATTTTCTCGTCAAAGCGGCAGAGCCGATTCTCGCGGTCGAGGGCTCGTTGGAAGCGTCTAGGCAAGCGCCGTCCGGCCACATGAGTGCGAGGAAAATCGGCTGATAACCGGAGTCAGAATTCGAAAAAATCGAGGTTAGGTTAGGTTAGGTTAGGTTAGGTTAGGTTAGGTTAGGTTAGGTTAGGTTAGGTTAGGTTAGGTTAGGTTAGGTTAGGTTAGGTTAGGTTAGGTTAGGTTAAGGTTAGGTTAGGTTAGGTTAGGTTTGGTTAGGTTTGGTTAGGTTTGGGGCTGAGCCGATTCTCGCGGTCGAGGGCTCGTTGCAAGCGTCTAGGCAAGCGCCGTCCGGCCACCCCAGTGCGAGGAAAATCGGCTGATAACCGGAGTCAGAATTCGAAAAAATCGATTTTTCTTGCCAACCGCTGAGCCGATTCTCGCGGTCGAGGGCTCGTTGCAAGCGTCTAGGCAAGCGCCGTCCAACCGCTCAAAAACTAGGAAAATCGGCTGATAACCGGAGTCAGAATTCGAAAAATCGATTTTGTCGCCAACCGCTGAGCCGATTCTCGCGGTCGAGGGCTCGTTGCAAGCGTCTAGGCAAGCGACGTCCAACCGCTCAAAAACTAGGAAAATCGGCTGTTAACCGGAGTCAGAATTCGAAAAATCAATTTTGTCGCCAACCGCTGAGCCGATTCTCGCGGTCGAGGGCTCGTTGCAAGCGTCTAGGCAAGCGCCGTCCGGCCGTCCCAGTGCGAGGAAAATCGGCTGATAACCGGAGTCAGAATTCGAAAAAATCGATTTTCTCGGGAACGGCTGAGCCGATTTTCGCGCGTCGAGGGCTCGTTGCAAGCGTCTAGGCAAGCGCCGTCCGGCCGTCCCAGTGCGAGGAAAATCGGCTGATAACCGGAGTCAGAATTCGAAAAAATCGATTATCTCGTCAACGGCTGAGCCGATTCTCGCGGTCGAGGGCTCGTTACAAGCGTCTAGGCAAGCGCAATCCGGTCGTTTCAGTGCGAGGAAAATCGGCTGATAACCGGAGTCAGAATTCGAAAAAATCGATTTTCTCGTCAACGGCTGAGCCGATTCGCGCGGTCGAGAGCTCGTTGCAAGCATCTAGGCAAGCGCAGTCCGGCCGTCCCAGTGCGAGGATAATCGGCTGATAACCGGAGTCAGAATTCGAAAAATCCTTTTTCTCGTCAACGGCTGAGCCGATTCTCGCGGTCGAGGGCTCGTTGGAAGCGTCTAGGCAAGCGCCGTCCGGCCACATGAGTGCGAGGAAAATCGGCTGATAACCGGAGTCAGAATTCGAAAAAATCGATTAGGTTAGGTTAGGTTAGGTTAGGTTAGGTTAGGTTAGGTTAGGTTAGGTTAGGTTAGGTTAGGTTAAGGTTAGGTTAGGTTAGGTTAGGTTAGGTTAGGTTAGGTTAGGTTAGGTTAGGTTAGGTTTGGTTAGGTTTGGTTAGGTTTGGGGCTGAGCCGATTCTCGCGGTCGAGGGCTCGTTGCAAGCGTCTAGGCAAGCGCCGTCCGGCCGCCCCATGGCGAGGAAAATCGGCTGATAACCGGAGTCAGACTTCGAAAAAATCGATTTTCTTGCCAACCGCTGAGCCGATTCTCGCGGTCGAGGGCTCGTTGCAAGCGTCTAGGCAAGCGACGTCCAACCGCTCAAAAACTAGGAAAATCGGCTGTTAACCGGAGTCAGAATTCGAAAACATCAATTTTGTCGCCAACCGCTGAGCCGATTCTCGCGGTCGAGGGCTCGTTGGAAGCGTCTAGGCAAGCGCCGTCCGGCCACATGAGTGCGAGGAAAATCGGCTGATAACCGGAGTCAGAATTCGAAAAAATCGAGGTTTTAGGTTAGGTTAGGTTAGGTTAGGTTAGGTTAGGTTAGGTTGTTAGGTTAGGTTAGGTTAGGTTGGGTTAGGTTAGGTTAGGTTAGGTTAGGCCAGGTTAGGTTAGGAGGTTAGGTTAGGTTAGGTTAGGTTAGGTTAGGTTAGGTTAGGTTAGGTTAGGAGGAGGCCAGGTTGAGGTTAGGTTAGGTTGTTAGGTTGCCAGGTTAGGTTAGGCAGGCAGGGGCAGGAGGTTAGGCCAGGAGGCCAGGAGGTTAGGAGGTTAGGAAGGAGGTTAGGAGGTTGGTTAGGTTAGGTTAGGTTAGGTTAGGCCAGGTTAGGTTAGGCAGGAGGCCAGGCAGGTTAGGAGGAGGAGGAGGAGGAGGTTAGGAGGCAGGCCAGGTTAGGCCAGGTTGGAGGCCAGGAGGCCAGGCCAGGAGGAGGAGGAGGTTAGGAGGTTGGAGGTTAGGTTAGGAGGAGGTTTAGGCCAGGCCAGGCCAGGCCAGGCCAGGCCAGGCCAGGCCAGGCCAGGCCAGGCCAGGCCAGGTCAGGAGGCCAGGAGGTTGAGGAGGTTAGGCCAGGCAGGCCAGGCCAGGAGGCCAGGCCAGGCCAGGCCAGGCCAGGTTTTTTGCCAGGCCAGGCCAGGCCAGGCCAGGCCAGGTTGAGGCAGGCCAGGCAGGCCAGGTTGAGGAGGAGGAGGAGGAGGATGATTGGGAGGCCAGGGGGAAGGAGGTTGGAGGAGGCAGGCCAGGCCAGGCCAGGCCAGGAGGTTGGAGGAGGCCAGGCCAGGCCAGGCCAGGAGGCCAGGAGGCCAGGAGGCCAGGAGGCCAGGAGGCAGGAGGAGGCCAGGAGGAGGAGGAGGCCAGGCCAGGAAGAGGGGAGGATTAGGAGGAGGCCAGGCCAGGGGGCCAGTGAGGAGGCCAGGAGGTTTGCCAGGAGGCCAGGCCAGGCCAGGCCAGGAGGAGGAGGGATTGATAGGCAGGAGGCCAGGCCAGGAGGAGGAGGAGGTTAGGTTGGCCAGGTTTTAGGCCAGGTTAGGCCAGGCAGGAGGCCAGGTTAGGCAGGTTAGGCTTAGGAGGTTAGGCCAGGTTAGCCAGGAGGCCAGGCAGGTGGGGAGGGCAGGCAGGCCAGGCAGGAGGCCAGGCCAGGAGGAGGAGGCCAGGAGGCCAGGCCAGGCCAGGCCAGGCAGGCCAGGCCAGGCCAGGTTAGGCCAGGCCAGGAGGCCAGGCCAGGAGGGAGGGATTAGGGAAGGCCAAGGGGTTGGCTCAGGTTAGGTTAGGCAGGAGGCCAGGTTAGGGGGAGGCTGATTGCCAGT